>PVJX010006415.1:0-77692 GCA_004027295.1 Dolichotis patagonum | reverse complement strand
TCTACTTTACATGCTTTAACTTTGTAATTTAAACAACTATTTCCAAGAAGTCAGTATGTAATTAGTCAAGTAATAATTTCTTAGGTTTTATTGTTGTACTTTTCCTTTTTTTCCTTGGAATACTGTATGGTTGCTACCCTTTATTCTGTTTTATTTTGTTTTGTTTTTTCCTCTTTAAATAAAATTATAAAAAAAAAAAAACTAGATGACTTTCATTGAGAGCAGAGTGGGAAGGGTCCTGTATTAGTCAGCTTTACATCACTGGTTCCCAATACCAAACAATTTAAGAGCACAGGTTTAATTGGGCTCATGGTTTGTGAGAGGATTCGGTTTATTGTTGGCTGGTTCCAAGGCAGGAACACCAT
The DNA here is from genome assembly GCA_004027295.1 of Dolichotis patagonum. Classification (NCBI taxonomy): domain Eukaryota; kingdom Metazoa; phylum Chordata; class Mammalia; order Rodentia; family Caviidae; genus Dolichotis; species Dolichotis patagonum. The sequence continues at coordinate 77,327 of PVJX010006415.1, read as the reverse complement.
GGCAGAAGAGCATAGTGGAGCAACGCTGCTTAGTTCATGGGAGCCAGAAACCAGAGCAGGGAACAAAACCAAAGCGAAAGGGCCCAAGGACAAGAGAGAAATCCCAAGGTCATGCCTCCAGAACATGCAGGAGTGTGCTTTCCAAATTCCTGAGCCAACTCCCAAGCCAACCAAGTTGATGGTTAAGTTGAACATCACCGGGCTCGAGCTGAGCAGGCAGCGTATCTAATGGCTGAAAGACAATCCCCATAGCTGGAGACTCTGACTGACGTCTATAATTGGCTGTAAACTGCTGTGTTTTTCTTCATTATCATTACTTTTATGCACTTAAACTCTATATCACAAGCTCACTTCTGTGAATATTTCAGTGTAGAACTCTTGATGTTTCAAAATGTTTGAAATCTCCTGTTTTTATCAAACTTAACAAGTTCCTGTTTTCTGCTTTATCATATATACCCTCAAGAGATTGTGGTATATACATTATAAAGTCATGGAAACTATCAAACAGCAAAGATAGGGCTGGGGATATAGCTCAGCACAGAAGCACCTGCCTGGCAAGCACGAACACAAGATCCTGAGTTCAATTCCTGATACAAATAAAACATCTGCAAAAATAAATCCATACAACAAAATAATTGTCAGTAAGTGGTGCAAGAAAGTAAAACTATCCAGTTAGAAACAGTATCAAAATTATCTAATTAAAAGATTACGAAAACAAATACATTTCCCAACTCCAAGTCTAATGCTCTCTATCCTTTAGTTTTGCATACAGGTAAGAGGAAATTGAATTAAAATACTCTCTTATCACAGAAACATAAAAATGACAGTAGTTAAGGCAGAATTGACCTCTTCTTGCTCAGTGAAGATGGTAAAGTTGCAAGACTTTAAAGCTCTCTTACTACCATCCTTTCCCAAAGTCACGAACAGATCTTTCCCTTACAACAAATTGGTTAGCAGGTGCTACATTATTTATTTCATCACAAACAAGTACTATGAACCATATAATTAGGTGTCTGAGTTACTTTTCTCTCATTGCTGAGGCAAAATACCTGACACTCAAAGTTAAAGGAGAAAAGGTTTATTTAGCTCACAATTTATGCAGGTTTCAGTCCATTACGGGCTGGATTCAAGGCAGGGTGGCACATAGCATGAAGGTAATAGTAGTTTATGGTGGCAGAAGACAGAAAAGGCAACAAGAGGGGGAAACAATATTCTTCCTGTCCCTTATGTTGCAGGTAGGCTACTGCCCTAGGGTGGGTAAAGCACTCATACCCTTAATCCTAGCTAGAGCTATGCTAAACCAATCAATGGACTGATTCACTAAACACACATCCTTGATCCCAGCATCACACACTCTAGATTCAACCACCTCTGAAAAAGCCCTATTACCACATGAGGCTTTAGGGAGACATCTAAACACAAACCATAACAGAAGGCTTAATGTATTCTTTTCATACTATTATATGTTAGTAGTGATTAATCAAATAAAAGATAAGGTTATTTTTATTATGGGAAATCATGTGTGTTGGATTGTTAACATGGCCATTTGGTGTGTAAATGGTCTCTTTCTCTTCCCCTCCAAACTATGCTCTGAAACTCACTATGAACAAGAAAACCTGACAGAAAGAACGTATGACCTTTATGATTATATAAAAGACCTGGGGGGACCTCCCACTGTGTTACTTCTAACTTCTAATTTTCTTTCTAATGCAGAAAGAAAATCTAGCAAGACACTAAAGAAAGAAACTACATGATACAGGTGATCGTACCACCACCACCACAAAGACCCCAGACACATGAGTGATGAAATCTTGAGGAAAGCCAAACAAGACCAACAACCAACAACAATAAATCAGTCAACCAACAAAATCGTGAAAAATAATAAAGTGTCATAATTTTCAGCCAGTAAACTTTGAATAATTTACCACACAGCCATAGGTAACAGACCCACTGGGCCAATATTAAATATAAAGATTCAGAAAATTTGAGTCATCTCTTGACAAGAAATCTTTACATCTATAATATGAAGTCACCTAATCTTTTGTGTGCTTTTGTATGATTTTTACAAACTATTTTTCTACTAAGGATAATCTTATTAGCCAGATATTATTATTACCCATATTTGGAGATATGTGAAGAAAAAAGACTGGTGAGTTTAGCTACCTAATAAATATATTCACAAACCTGTAAGAATTACATTAGTGTATAAGCTTCTCCAGTTAGTGACTACAGTACTCATCTTTGATATGCTGGGTATATGCATGATGATTAGGTATAATGTAACAGAAAATGCCTCCTGCCCCAACCAGTATACTTCAGATTGTTAGCTGCCCAGGTAATAGTTCCTGTTCCAGATCCAGTTGCTCCCATCTCTTAGAAACAACTGGCCACTGTGATGCACACTGTATAAACCAATCCCCAGATGACAAGGCATTCTGCCTCTGTACTTCCTGCTTGCTCATCGCATTAAGTTCTAGTCCACCAGAGATCAGGCCCTCATATTCTGGGGATGATCCTGATCAGTGCCCACTGACGTAAATAAATCTGCCTCCAAATCCTGGGTGTTGTTTTCCTGTTTCTGCTCACCATTGCAAATAGAAGGTAATTCTTTTTTTTAGTTTTATTTTAAAGAGGATAAAACACAGAACAAAGCAGATCAGAAGAAAACAATGTAAGTGACACAGATTTCAAAGTAAGACAACAAGAGGTCAGTAGTGGCTACCATAATGTCTCTTGTTTGTTTCTAACTAGCTGTCTGTATCTTCACACACTACAAATTCATACAAAACAAATAGTATAAAACTGATCAAAACAGAGTAATGAAGGCATTATGGGCTTTCAAAATCAGACAATAGGAAAATCAACAATGGCTGCCATGTCTCTTATTATCTTCAAAACAGTTGTCCATACTTTCATGTATGTTGAAATTAAACAATAAAAAACAGACTAAAACCACTCTGAACAAAGAATAGAATCATTACTGGATTTCACATGACAATATGGAATCAGCAATGGATACCATAATGTCTCTTTTTCTTCAAAGTAGCTGCTCATTTCATCACACATAATACAATTGATTCTTGTAAACTGTTTAGGAGAAGTTATAGGCATGTATAAGCCTCTACAGGTATACCTAGAAGGTAATTCTTTAAAGGAAGGAAGGAAGAAAGGAGGAATGGATGCTTAGAAAACACTAATGTGAATCTGTTTCTTCCCTTGCTAGTTTAAATATTTAAGATAACTATAACATATACACAGCCCACAGGTCCAGGCTCTCCAAAATCTTTCACCACAGTCATTTTAGTTATTTTCACCTGAATTGGAGCTTTAAAGTGTTATGCTCTCAGCTTTGGTTATCTTGTGGTTATCGTTGTTTGATAAGTAAAATCTGCTTTGTCAAATCCATCAGGCAGTAAGATACTTTTATATAATGTTGGTCTACAACTAATTTCTGTAGCCGGAGTTCTGCATTTATGTTCATTAGATTTCAGAAGTTTTTCTGAAGGGAGATATCATGTTAAACAAAATAAAATAATTTCTCAGATATACTGGAAAAACAGAATCTTTCTAGAATTCTGTGGTAAAAAGTAAAATGTGTTTGTTATACTTGCAGTCAATAAAATTCTATTAAGAAAACACACTTAGACTCTAGTGATCTGCTCCAATTAAGGGAACAAATGAACTCATTAATTAGGGCCAGTTTAAGAGGCCTCTTCAAAATGTGCCATTGATTTTGGATAATTTGGACAGATTAACACAACTCAAATTGTTTGTATTTAAATTCCACCTATAATGTATTTTCCTTTGGTCAATTTTAAAAGAAAATAACCACTTCCAATCCTTCAATTAAAGTATTCATGTACCAATCCCCTGATGGCAAATGCAATTTGCTATAATTCTTATGGTCTGTTTCATTCTGTCATCTATCATGATACTCATAAGCCAATGATGATATTACCCTTTGGTCTCTGCAACACCCAGTAAATATAATGCTCTACATTGATTTCCATAGGATTAGAAAATTGGGAATTTTGGAATCTATTTGGTTAAAGTCAAATTGACATTTGAAAATCTGTATAAATTTTGCTGCACTTGTTTTCCTATGGAGTTCAGTCATCCTTAGAAAATAACTAAAAGGCTTGCCAAAAATGAGGCATGATTTTATAAAGTACTTTTCTAAACGAAAACCCTTTCACTTTAAACATTTACATGATCACCTTTAAATTTAAACTGTGTATCCACGTTGTTCTGAAAAATAAAAAAACCATTCTAACTCAGCGTTCCCTACCGTACCCTCACAACAGAGATCCATTCTATGGCCCTCCGTGTATGGGTGTGACACTCAGCAGCAAGCAAGCAGTTTTACACTGGCTACCAGCTGGGTTTCTGCTACTCCGAATCAGTGCAGGCACAATTTACCCACGGAGGGTTTCAGATCCTGCAGGTTGAGGACCCAGTCCTCAAACTTCCCCCTCTTCAGACACCTGTCACAAATGTTCTAACCAACAAGCTTCTGAGCAACTGGCCACAAGTTGAGATTTCCATGATCCACTCTTTAGGCTCCACTGATTTGCTATTGAATCTCATAGAACTCAGAAAAACACATCTGGAATTTTTTTAAAACAAAGGATATTTTAAAGGATATAAATATACATCCAGATGCAGAAATACATAAAGCAAGTTCTGGAAGGGTTTTGGGCATGGGAGCTCCTGTTTCCCTGGAGCTGGGGTACAATACCCTTCTGGCAAAATAATGAGTGTTCAGAGGTACAGAAGTTCTCTGAACTCCTCTCCTGAATTGTTTAAAATGGAGATTTCATTGGATAGATGTGAATAATGCACAGACAACTGCAGAGAGGTGATGCAACAAAAGTGGAATAATCTAATGTGAATAGACTTCTGGCAGCCTTCCTTGCTCCTGCGTATGGGAAGGGCTCTTCAGAAAGACGTCTAAAGACTGAACTGCTCTCAGACAAGGGAGCTCACAGAATTTCTTGTCTGCAGCTCCAAGACGGAAAAGCAGAGGAAAATGAGTGTATTTCTCACTAGGATGGCCTGCACTATACAAAAGAAATCCTAGTGCATTCTGGGGTGGGCTTAGTTCTGTACTTCAACCCGGTTCCTGATGGACACCCAGTGGAAGGATAATCCCACAGAAAAAGACACCAACAGCAACAGGGTCACAAAGGAGACGATGTGTCAAGCACAAAGAACTGAGTTACCACATCTAATCCGCCTTTCCAAAAGGAATCGAGAATTTTATTCCAAAACCCACAGGGACGATAGAAGACAGCTGAGAAAACTATCAGAGATTAGCAGGGGAGCAGCAGGGGCAAGGCGGAACAACGTAAACAGAGCCCTCCATGACAGAGACAGCATGACAGCCTGGCCCAGGGAGGGAATCCATGCCTCCGGGTGCCTTGACATCTTTTTCTCAGAAGCACCTCCATGCTAAAGAGTGAATCTCCCACACAGCGTGTGCAGGCACATTGAAACATATGTGGAACCAGCTGTTATCTCTATTACCAAATCAATCATTTAACATGTCAATGAAATTCTACATAGTAACTCCATACTATGGCTTAGCCCTAAAATGTGCTCTAAAAGTCTGGAAGGTGACAGGATCGTGGTGATGCTATGCTCATCGGTGGGTGCATCCACGGATGTGCTCATTAGCTGGAAGTGCTAGTAGGAAATAGGGACAGATGCAGGAAGGACGGGGTGGGCATAAACTGGAAAGGTGAACTCTTCCACCCAGGTCCTCCCTTCCTTCTCTGTCTGTGCTTCCTGGGAGCCGTGGGACAAAGCATTGTCTACTACCAGTCCCTCCTACCTGCTGTGTGTGCCTTGGTGCTGGATGACTATGTGCTGAACCCACCATAACCATGAGGCGAAATCAACTTTTCCTTTCCATTACAGGCGTCCAGTATTTTGTCCCAGTGACAGGAAAGTGGCTAGTAGACCACAATTATGAATATGTATTAATAAAAGTAAGATGTTTATCCTGCACACTTGTCAATACCCAAATCACGGCTCGATAAAATGCGCTTTACTGTGACACGGAGACAAAGGTTAATGTCGCATAAAAATATTAACAATATCAGGCTCGATCTCCAAAGACTATGGAAATAACTTACTGTACTAAAAATTAAAATAGGAAGGACTAAATAAATAGGATCACAAATGGTAGGTGATGATGGTGTAGTTAATGCTTATACTCTTGCATATGTGACCTAGCCACCCAAGCATTTCGCCAAGTTTCTAAGCATTACCTGTATTAGGTCACAACAACAAAAATGAACACACCCACCTTAGCAACTATTATAAGAGAACTAAGAAAAGGGTTGCAACAACTTGATGTTTGGTTTAATGTCATTATTCTTACCTCTGACTGAATAAACACAGCCCTCAAAAAAGAGACAATGGACTTACTCCATTTTAAATGTAATCTTTGTTAGGACATATTTATAGGACATTCAGTGAGGACCACACACATGTCCAGCATATAGCTTGCATCTTTTTCTTTAATCTCTTTTCCACTCACCTCCCTCGTCTCCAAATCTCCCTTCCCCATTTTCATTATTATTGTATTATTATTATTATTAGCTCATATTTATGATGCTTACTGTTTACAATCATTGAGGTTACATGGCATATCTTTATTCTACTTATTTTTCCCTTCCTCTCCCTCTCTCTCCTTGCCCTTGGTCTTCTGGGTGCCTTTCCATGTGCAAGAAATCTACCCTGTCTCCTTATGTAAATCCTTTAATATACTTTTTGTTTGCACTTTGCCTGAAGTGAGACATACCATATGGTATTTAAGCTTGTGTATCTGATTTATTTCAACATTATATTTTCCAGGTGCATTCAGTTTCTTAAAAATGTCTCAAATTTGTCCTTCTTGCTAGCCAAGTAGTATTCCATGATGTGAAGATACCCCATTTTCTTTATCCAGTCATCTGTTGATGGGTATACAGGCTGTTTCGGCATTTAACTGTCATGAATTCCACTGGGTGAAAACAAATTTCAAATTAAAAAAGAATATAGAAAACCTAGACATAGTGAATGACAAAAGGTACTAAAAATGAAAATAATTTTTGCTTATCAATACTGAAGTATTAACAGCTGACTCAGTGAAATAGTATAAATCTGAAAGAAACAAGGAATTATTATGTTCAAATTTTCTGTTTAAGAGAAAATTTATATGCTTAACTCATGTTATGCAACAAATTTCATCTTTAAAAAAAAGATACCCACAAAAAATGTGAGCAATTTTTTTCTAATTTCTGGATAATAATATAAAATAATGCTTTTAAAAATTCAACAAAAGAGATGATTTGATTTGAAAAATTAAAAATCATTAAGTCATACATGTCAATGATAAATAGCTTCTAAATTAAATAAATATGTTAAAGTATAAGAGCTCCTTAATATATTAAGGGATTATCCAGTATAATAAAAATAAAAAGCATCTCTAAATCTAAAATCTTGAACAGATAATTTTGTGTGTGAAAATACAAATGCCAAGTGAATAAAGAACTCAGTTTCTATAGTAACCAAGAGTGACATAATCTGCCATTTCACAAACTAACCCAAAAAGTTTCGAATTTGCAGTGTTATATTTTTTCTATGAAGGTAATATACTCACATGATTGAAAAACAAAAAAGTATGAAAGTTATCCATAAACATCATGCATTAGGTCCTGTCCTATCAACCTCAGTCTCCATCAACCCTAGTCATTTAACTTAGTTCTTACACATTCCTGAAAATTTTTCATTCATGAAAAACAAGAAAATTTAGAAATCTATGCTTACAGATCCTCACCTCTTAAACAAAATTAAATTAACACAGTTTTAAATGGGTTCCAGTATCTTGAAAAGATAGTAGTTGTGTTTGTTTTTACACACAATGTCCATCCATGTGCTTTTCCCACTGCTCTGTTTGTTCTCCTCTACACCTTCACCTGCTGTCTCCGTTTAAAAAGTCTTATTATATCACATAAAAACCTTCTGGGGATTTTTTCAATTGCATTTTTTCATTTTAATTTTTTCACAATTTGTGATTCTCCTTTTGAGTTTTCTTGAACTGTTTTTCCCCAGTCAAATAAGTTTTTAATGAGTTAGGCTTCTTTCTTTGTCTTTCTTTCTCTCTCTCTCTCTCTCTCTCTCTCTCTCTCTCTCTCTCTTTCTTTCTTTCTTTCTTTGCCCCAGGTTCAGATGCCAGAATTGGTAATGCTTAGAAATTTTCAGTTAGAGTTTGGGGAATTTCTAAAGAGTCATGGAAACACAACAGTCTTATTTGCACCTGTTTGTTTTAGAGCTCAGTTTTTCATTCTCCTCTGCCTTGCTAGGCAATCTGGCTTGGCTTCTCCAGGAGGGCTGAGAGTTGTGCAGTTACCTCATTTACGCTTTTAGCAGAAACAGCAGAAATGTCTCTGGCATTTCGCCCTTAATTATGGCTCCATCTCTGGACTGAGATTGTGTGCACACATACACGTGTGTGGGTTCATGTGCACACAGTATACAGTCTGTCATGGTTAACAAACGCTCAACTCTGTTCTCTTTGTTTCCTTAAACATCTAGAGTGACTGCTGAGTTTTTAACATTGAATATTCAGCATCTATAAAGATTAATATATTTTCTCCTTAGACTCATTAATATGATAAATTACATTAATGATGTAATAATCTTTCATTCCTAAAATAAACCCTACTTGGTCACAACATGCCACTCCTTTAATGAGCTGCTAGATGTTTTCTGCTAATAATTCACTGAAGACTTTTGCACTGATACTCATAGGACAAACTGGGAAATTGTCTTTTTCTGATATTTTGAGCAGTCTTAAATACCAATAACATTCATACTTCATGGAAATAATTTGAAGTTTGTATTCCTCTGGAAGGGTTTAAATCACACTATAATTATTTTTTTCTTAAAATCGTTACAGTGTAATATATGAAGGATGTGTATAATCATACCTAGATAAAAACAAATGTAGAGTGTAGTCACTAAAAACATGTGCTATAATATACATTAACAAATAACTGTAAACTAATATAAATATATAATGCAAACACTATGTGAAATAAGCTAAAAGAGCCTTATTAATTTGAAAATAGATTTTAAGATGGGAGGAAGATTTCGTAACTATGAAATGCTCAATCTAACAGGGGCAGCATGATCCAAACTCTGTAGCATTCAAAAATTCTAGCTTTAGCCAGGGATTTAGCTCAGCAGCGTATAAGCCTACCTGGCAAGTACAAGGCCATAAGTTCAATCCCCTGCATAAAAAAAATTATAGCTTTAAGTTGTATAAACTTAAATTGATAGCACTAGAAAAAGGAAAAATAGGAAAATTCATCATCATTGTAGGTATTTTGAAAATATCTCTTTCAAAAGCAAATATAACAAATTGTAAAAGAAAAACTCAACAGAATAGCATTGGTCTGAAAAAAAAATCAATAAATTTGATTTACTTGATTTCTATGATGATCTTTATATTCCGCAGTGGCAACATTCACATTGTTTTCCAAAATTGTGCAAAATTACAAAGACTGAAATGCTGGTTGTGAAATCAGTAAAGAAAAAAATATAGGTAGGGTGGGGTGCTCGGGCACTTGAAAACTAAGCAACACACTTTTACATAGTACATGGACTAGAAAAAATTCCCAGAAGAAAAACAAAAACAAAAACACTCTGGAGGCCCCATGCGAGCCATGTGAGGGCAGGAGCCCAGTGGACACATGTGCACCCCCCACCCTGCTGCCACCACAGCCAGCCCAGGCTCCGTGTGGCCGGGGCAAGGAGTAAGAGAGTGGCCACACGACCGAAACCTAGCCAGTTCTGCTCTTGGATTCTCCATGGCACCAAGAGCAGAGGTGACAACCACAAGGCTGACCTGACTGCAGACAAGACTAACATCCAGGAGGACAGCTTCACTCCAGGACTGCAGTGTTCCCCCAGCAGATACCAGATGAAAGGTGGCCTTGGAAGACAGGCTTGTGAGGGTGAGAGCTGGACAAGGATGTCCTGGCACCACCACGGAGGTCTGAGCTCGGCCTGGCAGGATGACTGGGTGTGCCTAAGCGGTGGGAGGTCACATTTGCTGGGTGCAATCTTCAGAGGGGGCGGACCTGAAGGAGACGGTGTTTAATCCAGTGGCGTGCCGGAGCTCTTGCAACACTGTCTACATCCAGCAGAAATGAGTGGTCTCAATTACTACAGGTCACTATCTGGGTGGCCTAAGTGTCTAAAATCCTAGACCTCTTTCCTCTGGCTAAGGGGAGTTCCTGAGTGGTTTTAGTTCGTCAGTATACAGTTGATATTTGACTTCATTATTGTTGCTGACTGCACTACCATAGCCAGCATCGGGCAGCTGTTGCCCTCAATTGGTTTTCTCTGCATGCCAATAGCTGGAAAGCTTAGCAGTCACAAATTAGAGTGTGGCTCACTCCCAAACACTGGGGCACAGGGTCAGAGGAGCTGCAAAGCTCACCACAAAAAGCAAACAAACAAAAAAATAGAAACATGAAAAGACAAGGCAATAAAATGTCTCCAAAACTCCCAACTACCCCCAAATCAGTTCAGGGTTAGAAGTCATAACCACAAAATAGAAAGCTCTGAGAGGGCAGTGGAGGGAAACAGTTTAAAATGGCACTTGGCAAGTTGAAAAAAAGCTATAACTGATCAGATTATAACCCCAATGAAACAAATGATCAGCGAGTCTAGAGAAGATGCTAATAATAATCCAAAAAAGCTAAAGAAAGAGATGCAGTACAATAATGCCAGGCATAGCAAGAAGTCCATAAAAAATTCTCAACAAAAATCAGAAAGATTATCGCTTCTCGGCCTTTTGGCTAAGATCAAGTGTAAAAATCAGAAAGATTAGAGCTATAATTGGAAGTACAGTTACAGACATGATCAGTATGAAGAGTGTAAGATCTAGACTTAAGGGCTGTAGTTAACTATCAATTAAAAACAACAAGAGTACATGAAAATAGATCCAACAGCTGCCAATGGCACAAAGAAGTATAATTGGAATTACTGAAATATCAGCATAAAGGGCATCTAAAAAACCTGTTTAAAGAAGTAATACTAGAAAACTTTGCAGAGATGGAAAAAGAATGTAACACAGATAAGTGAGACATAATAGAACCCTGAATAGCAAGAAGAAGAAGAAGAAGAAGAAGAAGAAGAAGAAGAAGAAGAAGAAGAAGAAGAAGGGGAGGGGAGGGAAGGGGGAGGAGGAGGAGGAGGAGGAGGATGAGAAAGAAGAGGAGGAAGAGGAGAAAGAAGAAGAAGAGGAGGAGGAAGAGAGGAAAGAAAGAAAGACAATAAAACACTCCATGCCACAAAAATTAATACAATACCAGAAATCCAACACAACAGAATATTAAAGGCTGCTAGAGGAAAGCACAAATCACCTATAAAGTAAAACTCATCAGAATTACAATAGTCTTCTGAACACAAAACTTAAAGGCAAGGAAAGCTTAGAATCTACTGTTTGAAGCTCTGAAAGGGGAAAAATCCTGGCATGATTCTCCAACACTGAAGTGTTTTTGTAAGAAGCGTAGTTCCAGGAAAGCAGGAAGAAATAAAATGGAAAAATACCAGGAGAGAAAAGCCAGTACAGAATGCTGCATATCACACCACTTCTAAGGGCCCAGAAGTACACGATCTGTCCTACCAGGAGTCTCTTCCAGGCAGAGACAAGTCAGGGTCATGCTGCTAACTGCCATTTCATTGATCAGAGCTGAGTCGCACAGCTGTTAACCTATCCACATTTCCACAGGAGGAGGAAAACGCCAGGCAAAAATTTCACCGTCCAGGCGTCTATCTGATTCTGTCTGTCAGCACATGGAGTTAGCTCTCTTTCAGGACAGGGCTGTTTTCTTCTTGGACTTACTGCTTGTGGTCACTGACATCAGTAAGTTCCCTCCACACATCCATTCCTCCACAGAACTTAGCAAATCTTCCTACACAAATGCTATGAAATTCAGTTGCTTTGCCTGTGAATAGCATATTTTGTATATTGCGGTATTTCACTGTCTCTGAGTTTTGCCATAGAATTAGTTTGTTGGTCTCTCCAGCACCAACCTCAACCTCTGTGTTTTCTATGTGGTTTTAAAGAGCAGATTTATACTTGGTATGAACTTCTCTATGCCTCATAAAAACAGAAAGGATTGTTTGATGTCAGTGTTGATGAGGAGGCACTGTCACTAAGACTCACCTAGAGATGATGAAAGCTTTCAATTATTTTCTGGACTATCTATGGAGCACTTTTAACACAGTTGTAATGCTAGATCCCTTCATTCGTTGCTGCAATGACTCGTTTGAGTGCCAGCTTAACTGAATTGAAGAGACGCTTAGAAGGTCCATCAGGTGTATTCCGGGTGTACCTGTGAGGTCATTTCCAGGTATGCAGGTCAGAAAAGGGAAGCAAATTCTCTGAGGGAATCTAGCACCATCTAATAGTCTGGGATCCCAGAAGGAGCAAATCAGATGGGAATGGGGAGCCGGCTCTTGCTCAGGCTCCCCCTTCCTGAGCAGGTGGGTTTCTGTGGCCATCGTCTGTGGACATCAAACTCTAGGTTCTGCAGCCCTGGAAGCATCAGTCAGCGGTTCTGCAGGGGCTTTCGTGCCTTTGGCCTTGATTTGGGGCTGCATCATTGGCCCAGAATGGCAGCTACTAGTTTTGTCCATGTGGGACACTTTAGCCTTTGTGAGCACGTAACATAATCTAATAACCATGATTATATAATAATAGTATGATTACATATTATGGTGGGTCTGTTTTTCTGGAGAACCTTGATGAACACACCCTCCTAAGAAATTTTGCTATTATTTTCCCATTAGACTATTATGCTTCCCAATGCACTACCTAAAATAAAAGCTACTTTGGAAAAACTATCCTAATTTTCAGATATATGGACAAAGGTTTATTCAAAAATATATTTGCAGGAGTACTATATTTAATATCAAAAAATCAGACATTAATGATAGACTATGATAAATTCAAGTTAATTTAATATATATGCATATATTTAATACATAGGTTTACTTCTATACAGGGATACAGGGAAATCTCAAAGTCTGCTGTTAAATAAACAAAGCCTGAAGACAATTTTTCTTATATCAATCATGTAAAATAACCCAGGAAAGAATCATGTAATAACTTGCTTCTTAGTAATTGCATAACACATGATACTTTCACTACTTTATATTTCTCTGTTGTTTTAACTCTTTTTGTAATGAGCACATACTAGTTTGATAACCAGAAAGAAAGCAAGAAATACTGTTAAAAGCATCAAGTTGGGCCTGGTAGCAAGGGCTTACAGTCCCAGTATTCAAGAAGCTGATGCAGTAATCCAGCCTAGGCTACATAGTGAGTTCAAGGCCAGCCTGGAATACATAGGTAGCAAGATCCTGTCTCACAAAACAAACAAACAAACAAAAAGCTTTAAGCAAATAAAATTTAAAATGGTGAGTCAGAGTCACCCAAGCCATCAAGGACAGTTCCAGCTAAAATATAAAAGAAGGGAGTTTTGAGTAAGAGCACACAGATGAGAGCCCTATTATTTTCTCCTATGCCCAAACTCTGCTTTACAAATCCACTTAATATCTAGGAAGTTAGAAAAAATAAAACCACTACAAGTGAGATCCGGTTAGCCAAATGCCATGCAGCCAAGGTCTCTTCATCAGAGGCTACAACGCTTCCCAGCCGATGAGCCAAACGCAGAACTGCTTTGGAGAAAACAGCCTGCACCAACTGTGTCCTTGTGGGCCCTTGTTACATAACAGCAAGGATCCGCACAGAACAAATTACACTTGATTACACGTCCTCACCATGGAAATTCAGAGGCACTTCAGTTCTAGTTCCACCTGGCCTAAATTTCAGCCCTCCCTTACATCAGATGGGAAAACCGTCACTGCCCACCACAAAATAACCAGTCAATACACCTCTGTGTTTCAGCACCCAACCAAAGACATTGTGCCAGTTCATCTTAATTGTCAACCTATCTGGATCAACACAAACTCCTGGAGAACTCATTGAGTCATGAAGTCACTCTACACACATGAGATTCACCCAGTGATGTTCATGGCCCAAGAGGGGCGGCCCAGTCAGAGCAGGTGAGTCCCTGAGGGTGCGACCCAATCTCTAGCTCACTCTCCTTCCCTGTGTTCTGCTTCCCAGCAGCCAGGAAGAGAGCAGCTGTTTCCTGCCAGAAGGTTCCTACCTTGGAGCCAGTGGACCATGAACTGAAACCTCTTTTCCTTTAAACTGTGGGTGTCGGGTATTTTGTCCCAGCTATGGGGAAGCCAAAAATACAAAGACCAAAACTAAAACTCCAGGGATGAAAGAGAATTCATAAAAATAAAAATTCAAAGTGCGTGAGACTCTTTGTATGGCTTCTCCTACTGACATGCTAGGGGAGATTCCTGTTTAAATTTTTCACATATTCCAGGGATGATTTGATTTCAAGAAAATTCCCCTGTCATAACTTATTTGCCCTCGAAATGAATCATTGTAGAATCTTTTGAAATAATGCTTATTCATTTTCATTACTATCCCAGGGTCACAAGATAACTCAGAATGTATATTACTGTTGATAAAAACCCACATCCAAAATGCTGCCCCTGCATCGTGTTCGTGCCCTCCTGGCATCCACATATCCAAAAGAATGCCAGGAAACTGGTTCCTGAGTTGGAGAATTCTTATTAAAATTTCTAGGAAATAGAGCAGTTTCAAGGAAGCTGATGAAGTTAAAGGTTAAGTTTTGCTTATGGGTAATTACTGACAAAGGGTATGTTATTTACACTTTTTTTCTACTAATTTTTATTTCCTTTATTATTTTCTGGCACAAAAAAAATGACTCAGCCAGAGTGGAACTACCTTTTCATTTTTAGGCTTCTTGCAAAGTGTTTCACTTTTTGTAAACCCCTCTACTTTCTGCACTGTTGATCCTGACCTATATATAGCCTGTAAAATTTTGTGTGAAGGAGCACCTAGAAACTGAAACTGAAGCAGAAATGTATGCACTTACCAATAAGAATTTAGGTGCTTGGATTTCCATTTCTGTGGATTTATTTTGTTTAGTCCTTGAGATTGAACTTCATCTTACATTGTTCTCAAATAGTTTTTAGAAATTACAATTAGTCATTAAACAATCTAATTTACATTTCTTCTCTAATTTCCTTACATCAGCAAGCTAGTTCAGAAGTTGAGTAATTGAACAGCATTTGCTATATAATTTGAAGCAAACCATTCCTTCACAATAAGCCTAGTATTATAACAAAAAGTGAGATACAGAATTTCATTTTATCTGCCTGGGGTTGGCAAATATAATCCAGAGGCCAAATCTCACTTGCCAGTTATTTCTGAAATAAAGTTCTAGTGGGACTACACATACCCACCCATAAACCTGGCTATTTTCCAGTGAGAGGGCAGAGTTGACTAGCTGTGACATGAGTCATTTGGACTGCAAAGCCTAAAATATTTCCTATCTGGCTCCTTTAAGAAAAAAACGTAATTCGCCTACTTCTGTTATAAGCAATATCCTCTCTCTTTGAAAAACGATTTAAACACCCTATGATAAATGCCATTTTCTTTTTCAACCAAGTTGCTCATTTTCTTAAAATTCTAAGCATATGGCACTTTGCCTGGTTTGCCACATCTTACTTACTATTATTTCTGCTGTGTAAGAGTGTCTACATGCTGAGGTATAATTTTAAAACATTACTTACATGACCTCCAGTAGACTGGCTCTCTCTTGACATGGGCTTCAGGCTCTGGGAGATGTCACCAGCATGGAACACAATGAGACATTGCTGCAGAGAGCCAAGTGGTCCTGCACCGGGTTGGGTTCTGTAGGGAGCAAAGACAGGGATAAAAACATCAAAACTCTACTGAATAATCCAGTCATCCTCAGATGTCTGGTTTACCCGATCAAGCTATAAATGATAGGAAGACTCCTATAGAGAAAGCTTCAAATTGCAAGACTGAATTTTTTAGTTGAATCTTTTCTACAATCTTCAGAGTTTCCCAAATTTTAACTCATATCTATGTTGACCATAAACTATAATTCTTCATACAGTTCCTTAGTAAAATGAGTTTCGTTTTTACCACAGAATAACACAGTAAAGTCTCCATGAGATACTTAGCAATATAGCACAAAATTTTGGACACTATCACATTGCAAAGCGTATATGATTTTTAAGGTAATTAATATATGTGCATAGATTATAATAGTAAAAATTCTTAAAATGATGTATCTCCTATATTTTTAAAAAGTAACATAACCTTCATTTAGAAAATAAGAAATAGCCAAATTTCAGAATGTCTCATAATATTAAGGAACTTATATTAATAGCAATAATTTGTCTTAAATAATCTTTGTTCTGACCATCACTGAAGTAGGTAAAACTTGATATAATTTTAAACAAAAAAAGTTACCATTCCATATGCACACTTGTGATATGGGATCTTCCTGAATTATTTATTTTAAAAATATTTAGCCAAAACTTACTGTGGATAAGAATTTATGCTACGTGCTTTAATGACTGTTTTTTAACCCTTAAGAAACTAATCTATTAGTGGAGAAAAACTTGCGAACAACTAAATAAAGTTCTGAGTGTTTTAAGAGGAAAATTAAGCAAGCTCCAAGAAACACCCGTGTATAAGGAATTAATTCCATGGGGATGGAAAAGATGCAGAGCTTGGAAAAACTTCTATGAGAAACTGACAGAACAAAGCAGGGCAGCTTCCAGAGGCTCAGAATTCAAGGAAATGAGGGGAAAAATTTTTAAGACACTTGAACATGACTTTACTCTTGCCCTATAATTGGTAAGTAGAAATCAGTTTTAAAGATTTAAAAAAAAATATGTTGTTGAAAATTCTAAAGAGAATTTTGTAACCAGGTTGAGACATCTACTCCAAGACTAACGGAGAGGTAGAAATAAACCTTGTTTCTATTACTGTCCCAGCAATCCAAAAGAGGAACTGTTTGGTGGATGAAACTCTGCCCACCAAGCCAGAGTCACATGATAAACCCTAACCTCCAGGGCAATCTGATTTGATGACACTTCATGAAAAGAATTAGGTTTAGATGAAGTCATGAGAATGAGACAATTTAATGGAATTAATATTCTTACAGCATACACCAAAGACCTAGTTGGTTGCTCCTGCTTCCCTGTCCTCTCCTCCACTCCCCTCTCATCCTCATCTCTTCTCTCCTCCCTCTTTTCCTGCCACGTGAGGACATGACAAGAAGAAGCCATCTACCAGGCAGACAGAGCCTTCGCCAGAAACCAAATCAGCTGCCATGTTCTTGCTGGACTTCCCAGCCTCCATAAATGTGGGAAGTGAATTCTTATTGCTTAAGCCATTCATTCTGTTGTATTTTGCTATAGCAGCCCTAGCTGTGTAACCTAAACTGTCATTAGCCTGGTTGGACATCATGTCACCAAGGGTAGCTGATCAGCTCTGAAACCTAAGTATCCAAAGGTTAAAAGAGAAATGGGAGAAATGTAGACTTTTTTCAGTGTTTGACCCAGCAAAGCTATGTGAATTTCCCCTGAAAGAAGACTGCTTTTTCACTAGAGGGCTAAACCACCAGATTTGGTGATCTATAGAATGAGGAAAAAGAACTGAGTTAGCAAGAAGAGGTGGATCACTGTATCAGTGTAGAGGCTACCTTGGGTGTGCAGAAGAACTACACGCATGGCCTGAAGGAGACTACAATTTTGGAAGCATCCCCACAAATACACCAATGGGTGGCCTAGAGAAGTCAAGAGATAACTGGTTCTTTTACCCTAAGCCCTCTCTGTCTCCAATCTCCGGGATAATGTCAGAAGACAGGCAAAATAGAACACTTTCTTTTCCTTCTTTTGATCCCATGGGTCTAACCTGAGCTGGAAAACATATGGAGGAAAGGCTGGACAATAAAATGCTGCCAATCTTCAGGATCTGCAGGACACCTCACTGCCCAAATCATAAATCCACTCATGCTCAAGTCATGTACGAAATGGAATAGTAATGATACATAACTTCTACACATCCTTGAAGTCATCTCTAGATTATTTACAACACCTAATACAATGCAAGTGAGATGTAAACAGCTGTCACATTGCATTGCTTAAGGAATATGGTCAAGAAAAAAGTGTGTACTTGTTCAGTACAAATAAACTGCCATCGTCCCAGTTGTGGAATACATCCTGTTGTGGGTTGGCATAACTAACGCCATCTTGAGCCTTGCATTTCACTAGTGCCCTGTGTTTGACTCAGAAAAATGCAAAATTACTCAGGGTACGAATCCCATGAGAAGCAGAATGAGCTGTACCTACAGGAGAAGAATTAATCTGCTCAACAAAAGAAGCAGGATACAGGTGTCAACTGAAAACTAATGAAAGATTTGAGCTAAATTGTTTCCAACAGGATGTCTTTTGTGATTCTCTATTTTAAAAACTCTGTTACTTTCCAGTTCGGGGCCACTTGTTTGGACCCTGAACTGGGGGGGGGGGGGAGTCTGTATACGAGTGGTCCTGAGCTCAGTTAATTAAATTCCAAATTTATCAATTTGGCTGCTTGGACTCCTATATTGTTGTTCACGAACCCATCTCACATCCGTGATTGGCGGAAACCAGACACATGGAACGCAGGGTACAGAAGGGCAACTGTGATTAGCAGCGATATTAATGTTATAGGATCTGACACTTTTTCAACTGGATAAGTACATATGCTATGGCGTAGGAATTTCAGAAATGTCACCAAATTCACATAAATAAACCTTAGATACCATTTGTTATGGGGGAAACAAAAGAATCAATGATTATTCAGAGAAAATCAGCTTATTTTGTATTTATTTACATTGCATTGTTTCTTCTCACTACCAATCTTTTTTGAGTTCATTGCTTCTGAAACTAAATTTCTTTTTAATTTACAGATTCATATATTGAATAAATTCAATAAACATATAATAAGACAAATATAAACATTGAGAATTTTAGATTTTTTAAAGTAAATTCTTATTAATTTTGGAAAAAAATACTGTTAACTTTTCCAAACTATAGAACTGGGTTCCAACAAAACAATTTAATAAAACACGGCACACTGCTTAGTGAGGCAACATTCACACAGCAGTTTGGTATATAAGATTACATCATTCTGTTACGTCCTGGGATAAACTCACTTTTAACAATCTCTGATCTGATCCATTTCTATTATCCTGTATAATCAAAAGAGTAAAAAAGAGTCTATATGAAGATTTGTGTTAAACAGAAACATTAAGAGTTTTAAGAAAAATTTTTGTTTAGTTTGAAAGTTGATCTTAGACACGGCCATTAGTCTTAGAATTTTGTTCTCCTTTGCATTCTCCTTATCGTGTTCACGTAACACTCAGTGCTTTAATCTTGATTTCCCTGTGCGCTTCATTATCTCCAGGTATCCTCTTCAAATTTTCCTCTTACTAGTCCTATAGTGCAGTATGTTAAAAGTTTCCAGAGCCATGCTATCAAACACGGGAGGCACTGACTCCATACAGCTCTTTAAATGTACAAGTAAATTAAGATAAAACAAATGTAATATTCACTTCCTTAGTTGAACTAGTGTGCGATGAACAAAGCTCACACTGATTCTTTCTTAAGGAAAGTCTTAGCATAAGAAAAATGTCAGGCAAACCAAATGTGTCTTAACGATGTGCCTGCTTGACAGGCTGATGCAGGGTCTTTATCAAGTCAAAGACCAGCAATACGAACATTATGTAACTTGGACTGCAATGGTCTAGTTGGAATGACAAACTCCTGAGAGGGTTTTCAAATTCTCTCAAAGAATGCTATAAAACTTATGCATGAAAGGGAAAAACCTAGTAAAGCAGAAATAAGGGACAAAGAGGAAGCTGAGACAATCAAGGCGAGGTTTTTATACATGGTAAATTTTGAGCTAAGCTTGAAGATCACTAGAAGAGCAGTGACTGAAGAAGAAAGACACAGAATCAAGTGAAAGGAAAAAGACAAAAAAAGGGTAAAACCTTAAGAGATTTAGCTCTTGGAGAATAAAGAAACATTTTCTTAATTCCACAGGCCAAGGCTTTACTTCTAGTTTATAGAAACAAAACAAAACCTAATGAAAAAAAAATAGATAGGCTTTAATAGTGGCTAGTTTTAGCCTCACTATTGCACCTACACAATATCTTTATATAGCACAAATACTCTCTCTCTATATATATATACATATATATATAAAATATTAAACTGTAAAAATATATGTGGAAAGCTATTCTGATGGTTTGCTGAACTTCAAGCATTTGCAGTTAAAGATAAATGAGCCCCATTACCCCCAAAAGTGCCCAGGTACACATTTAAAATGAATGTTCTTCTTTTGAGCCTTTCAGGTATTTACATAAAAAGATTTACATAAAATTATTCTTCATCATAAAAATCAGCTAATCATTACTAAACAATTTTCCAGTCCTGCCACTATAGATAATTGTTTAACTATTAAAAGTGTATGCTGTGATTTATCCCAGCCGTAATGACACCACTCTCCACGTGATCCCACAGTGCTGCGGTGGAAGACGCAACTCATCTACTGTAGCAGGAAATACCACAGGACAATTTGTAATGGTACACATTTCCTATTACCTGCTGATAATAACCTATCAGTGGAAATGACAGCTTAATGATACAGGCATCTCCTGCTGGCAAATAACTGGATTCAAACCTTTCTACTGCTTCTCACTAATGCTTGACAGAGGCAAAGAAGTGCTATTACCACAATCTTTAGAAATAACACAGTAAAACAATCCAGGGCAAAAGTGATCTTTTTATTAAACACAGATGCACAATAGGCCATGTAATCCTTCAGCTTGCCATTCTTCTAACCTTTAATTATTCTTACTGAGTAGACCTCTGTCATCTACTCTTACAAATACTCAGCTTTTTATGAAATGCATAAAATGATTTACACTGAACATTAAATCTCTGCTCAACAGAATGACCACCAATTTGTCATAGCGGTCCCAAACATCTTGTTTCTAAAGCACTGCCTCCTGGCTCCTTCCTGACAAGTTTACCAAAGTTTATACAGCAAAGTGGTGGTGCTTGTAAAACTGCTCAGAGGCAGGCTGTCTCTGTTAATGAAATTTATTTGGCATTTGACAGTGTGTTTGAAATCCTGAGCTCCAGTGTGCTCCATGGGCTGCTGATTCTCCTCTCTTTGCACTGGACAACCTTGGACTTGCCTATTATTTAATGCACTGCTAGATTTTTCTTCTCTACCTTTTTCTTCTGTGATAGAGAGCTAACAGAGCATCTGCACCCCATGATGGGAGATTTAGTTTCCTTTCTTTATCTCCTCCTTTCTTGGTCCCATTAAATATTCTTATTTGAGCAATAGTTGCCAAACTATTACTATATAGAAGTAGACATTTTTTCCTTTTGAATTTTAGCTTTAAAATTTCCTCTCCTTTATATCACCTTTCAATCCTCAGCTTTAGGGCAAAGAAAGTAGGTTTTTTGGACATCAACACACACTGGGTCATTCCTTCTTTGGGATCACACACAAGTTACACTCAAGATTCTGATCCTTTCCACTGGGTATTCTTGTCAAAAGATTCACAGGATGGCTGCAATTTTATTATCTGAAGTGTCACATTTTTTTTTCTGTTCCTTTCTCTTTTCTTTGGACTGGGATATTGGGGGATGCAGGAAACAGTAGTGGGTAGCTTGCTTTTCTAAATGATCAAGGGTGTACTGTTAAATGATCAAATTTCTAATAAGAAGATTCTGGGACAAATATGGAGTAGGAACAAAGGAAACTGGAAAGTCTCATAGACACAATATAGAAATTATCTTCACTCAGTTACACAGCACAGCTTTATGCATAATTACATTAAACATCTGCTGGGGTCACGAACATTTTTACAGAGGTAGAATCTCATTTCAATGTGTTGGGTAAAGAATGGTGTGGGTTTTGTCATATTTCTTTTCACTCTACTTCACATAGCCACTATTTTTCTATCCTACTCATCACTGAAATATTAAAATTTTCAAAATCACAGTTCATGACACATTGGGATTGAAGACTCCTTGATGAAATTGAGAGGCTCATTAATCTTCACAGAATTGTGGAATCTGCTCACAGTCTGGACATTTGGGCCTTGGTTTTAGATCTGTCTTCGAGTAACTACTTAACCTTGGTGAGTAATTTCAGTTATCTTAAATAAGAGATTAGATTGGAGGTGTCTAAAGTCCTGTCCAGGGCTTAAGTAACATCTCTATAAAGGTCACAACTGATTATCTCAACTTGACTAAATTCATCTGTGGTACACATTTCAGGAGCAGCAGATTGAACACACCATAGTATTTCTCTGATCCATCATTTAAATTTCCCACGATAGAACAAACTGCACAGAAATTTAATGTGCTGTTTATTTTCACATAGAAAGGTAAAACTAGGGTTTAACAATCTGTTTTGGTTATATATATATATATATATATATATATATATATATATAACTTTTCCACACTAACTTCAGTTCCAAAACATGTCTAATTTATGCCAAAATCTGTAACATGGCTGGAGATTGTATCTCTGTATGTATCAATTGTATATAAAAGTCAGGTTTTATAGGTTTTGAGTTTTTTTCATTTTATATTTTACGTCTACCTTTATGTTACCCTACTGTCAACCTGATCGGTGTTTTGGTTTACACTGAGAATTTGCCCCAATGCCACGTGCACTCAGAGGCAGGCTGCTGGGAGGTGAGTGGTCACAAGAGCGCTATACTCATCCATAGAGCCATCCACTGTTGAGTTCATCCTTCCAGTGTGCTTTTGAAAGATGTGTCCTGGTTGGAGGTGTCGCTGGGGACGTAACCTGGTAGCATATATCACCCTCCCCAGCTTCTCATGATTCTTTCTTTTCTCCCTGGGTACCATGATGTAAGCAGATTTTCTTCATCAAACCCTTCCACCATGTCTCTTTGTTTGGTGCCAGAAGACCATGTACTGAAACTTAAGCCAAAATAAACCTCACCCCTTTAAGATAGAGATGCCGGGTATTGTGTCCTAGCAATGAGAAAGTAACTAAGACAACTGGTTTAGAATTCAACTAGGGAATTAGTAAGATACTTTTCTGGGACTGGGTGGATCATGGAGGTGTGACTTTGAGGTCTATATCTGGTCCCTGGTCCCTTCTTCTCTAGCACTATTCTCTTTTCTGCTTCCCCACAATTGAGAACTAAGGAACTCTGCTGTGCCACAAACTTCCACCATGATTTTCCTGCCTTACAGGCAGCAGACCATGGACTGAATCCACTGAAACTGTAAGCTAAATTAACCTTCTCCTAAACTATGGCTGTCAAGTATTTTGTCATTCAACAGGAAAGCCAACTGATACACTAGACCATACCATGAGTAACACCAGCAAAATACTATAAAAATGCAATTGGCTCTGCTGTACTTAATTCTACAAAACAGCCAATTTCAGAGTCAGAGCAATAAAAAAAACTCTACCAACAAGTCCCCTGAAAAACTTTTCATCTCACTTGTTGTATTTCAATTACCTTCTGTACTAAAGCAGTTCGGATGACAGGAGTTTCATGATCTCCTTTATACCAGTGGGTAAGACACTATACTCTTGCTTTTGCACTTAGAGCATAGTTAAGTGCTCAATCAAAATGAAGTGTTATCATTATCTTTGTCAGTTTTTCTGAAATATTGTACAAGTACTGTGATCATCATCTCTTAAAATTAAGAGAAATATTTTCTCAAATTTCTGTATTATGTTTACTAGATTTACAAAAATCTATTTTCATAGATTTTTGTAAATCTAGTTTTGAAAATCTCATCTATTCATGTAAAAGCTTGATACCAGTATTATCTGTGGTGGACATAATACTGGTAGATGTTCTGACACTGAGTCATTCATGCGATCCTTGCCTAAACTATATTGCATGGTGATAAGTGTGTTCCAGCTGGGAGCGGGGTAGCATAGTTTTACACTTGTCTTATGTAAGCTAGTATTTTAGTTAGTACTGAAAAATGCTATTGAAAAATTTTTAAATCTCTTTGCCAAACTTGCTGAACTGTCAATAGTTTCAGTAGTTTGTTAATTTGTGTTCCTTTCATCTATAAATGATATTTTTATATGCTCTTATTTAATATTAACATTCTGAATCATGCCAGAGGTAATGGCTTTTATGTGAAGAATACATGTTCTAGAAAGAGCCCTGATTTCTATCACTTCCTAACTGGGAACCCTGAGACAGTCCCCTTACTTGTGGTGCCTCAGTTACCCATGGAAAAGGTGGGGACAAGGTGCCTCTTAGTTGGGGAGAGTTAAACACATTAACTATGAGTGAAAATAAGCATCAACTATTGGAATTTTAATGGTATAAAGTTAAAAATCAAAGCTACCTAAACCAAGTATGCAGGTACAGAATATTCCCAGAAAAAACATTAGCTGACACCTGTGGACCAGCTGAGTCAGGAAGAAGAGATACTAATGACACTGTCGCTCCCAATGTGGGTAGACTGTCCCAGTATCCTGCTATGAAAGAAAGCATGGTGTATTTAAAGAACAGAAAATAATTCAATGCATGAGGTACTCAGCTTCAGAATACAAATATTAATTAGCTCAGCAGATAATAAATTACTGGATATTATCATGGTTAGTTTCTTGCATCCATTATGGTATCTGGGAGAAAGCCATGTACAGAAAAAGTGATCAATAATAATTTCCTATTGTTTATGAGTGATTCTGGTCCACTATTAGCCTTCCTGGACCAGCAATCTTAGTCTGGAATCCATGCTTTATAAACTGCAGCAGCTGAAAGTAGTACACCTTGAAATAAGAAAGGTCAAAGTTTACAAGATAAATAGCTTACCATCAAGTCAAACAAGCCATCGGTAATACCACTTGTCTCAAGATTTACAGGTCAACTAGAACTAAGATCTTACTTTTCAGGAGCAGAGTCTAAAAGAATATAATATAATATAATATAATATAATATAATATAATATAATGTAATATAATATATATATATATATTTTATTCTTATATTTGGGTTCACAGCCAATTTATAATGTTTCATGACTATACATTTCTCATGAGTTCTCAGAAGAGTAATTAAATAAATTATATGCCATCAACACAGCCAGTTTCATAAAATTTCCATCGTTTTTATATTACTTAAATTTTTTTTTCAAAAGGTTTGGCAAGCAGAATTGAGGAAACGAAAGGACTTCTGTTTGGAGGAATTTAGAGAACAGGGTATGTCTTGCTGCAATTTCTGCTCATTTATTGAAGCATTTACTTTGCAATAACAAAATTATCTACTTCATAATAAAACTCACACAAAATATTAAACAACCCTGGATCTTTTTTGTTTTAAAAAGGCTGAGTGATATTAGACCTTTCAGAAAATTTACCCCCTTCTTAAACTGACAATAAAAAATACGCTAGGGAGACTTTCCCAGCAAACATGTGATCATGAGTAAACTACTTTTAGGCAAATCTAGTGATTCTCCTCTTCTCTCAACTTATTTAATCCATCAGCAACAAGTAATAGCTTACTGAGAACAAAGTTAACATAACTTTGTGTCTACCACATGGCAGGCAAGTGGTAGGCTCCCAGGGACTCCGGGTTTTTCAGACCTCGGCCCTTCCTACTCTACCACCCAAATTCTGCATTATTACCATCTGCATTCACCCAGGAGGTGAATATGAGCACAGGTGCATATGAGCACAAGTCAAGATAGTTCAGTGCTGCAGAGAGTATCAGACAAGTTTCCCGCCAGTGGAATGGGAACAAAAAAAAGGACATGGCCAATTATTTCCAGAGCACAGGATGGGAGGCAAACTAGAGGAAATCCCGCAGAGGAAATGACTGCATATTTAAAGATGGCCACAAAAGAATAAGCATGTGGCAGATGTAAAATTCCCCCCAAAGCAATAGATGGGCCAGGAAGGATAGGCAAGCAAGACTGCAGGAAGCAACCAGACATGATGGTAAGTGCCAGTAATTCTTACACCCTGGGAGGCTGAGGCAGGAAGATTGTATATTTGAATCCAGTTTGGACAACTTAGGAAATAAATAAAACTCTGTCTCAAACAAGCAAACAAACAAAAACCCTAAAGGGCCAAGGGTGTAGGCCGGTGTGCAGGACCTGGGTTCAGTCCTCAGCACTAGAAAAACAATATGTGAAGCACGTCATTCTTCACTGGAGACACTGGAGCTGGTCAACCCTCTACGAAGACTTCTCTAAACATTCCCTCTCTCCGGGTACCTAATTCAGTAATTGTTACTCTACTCATCTTATGTGACCCCAAACCGTCTACATGTAACTTTGCCTCCTGGGGAAACTGTCTGCAAACTGGCTTTACTCAATAGTCATTTACCTATTTACTCACGAGCCAAAATCTCTTGCAACAGTAGCCCCACCAGCCTCTAATCCAGTACTCCCAATGACTTAGAGCATATTTACAGTTGCATGTGCCAATCGTGAGATTCCCAAAATCAGTTTCACCCATTCACCCACTTCATCCTATGCTTTATTTATAGCCCTTATCTGTGCCTGAGGTGTTTGGCTTTTTTTGTCTCTCATTATCATTTGGAAGTCCTTAGACTCTTCTCTGTCCTTTGGTCTTGCCACTGAATTGAGGCCAGTCAAAGGCTTAGAAAAGTGCCTACCCAGTCCGGGCACTTAAAAATACTGGTCTCTGAAGGAAACAACTCAATCGATAAATGAGATATATTAACAAAATTGATTTTCCTTGACAACAGCTTATCTTTCCATTCCCCATTAGTTTTAATAGTATTTTGTTCCTCAGCAGTCATCTACCCATTCATCCACTCAGCAAACATTTATTAAAAATTACCACATGCTAAGCACTGACAGATTTGGGGCATATAGAAATGAAGAAAATAACAAAAATAAATGATCTACTGTAGTTCCTGTCTTATCGGGGAAAGGTCAGTGTTCAAAAAAAAAAATACATGAAACATATACAAGTCCACAGTTCCTTATCTGTGTACCTTAGATCAAAAAGTGCTCCTAGCTGAAAAATTTTCCTTAACTCACTGGTTAACAAAACTCAAACTGAGCTGACATAAGACTATTTATGAGTTGTATTTAATGTCACTTTTGATGTAATGTCTCTGTACTTGATATGCACATAGTAAAAATATTTTACAGTGTAACCCACCTGAAGTCTGAAGAAAAATCTGTATTTCCCAAACCCACGTGACTATTAGAGTTTGGATAAGGCAGTACCAATGTGGCAATGCATCAAACAGTGATGGGCACCTGGAGAAGAGCTGAAGCAGGAAACATAGTTGGGAGGGCAGTTTGAAGTACAGCAGTCAGAAAAACCTTCATTACAAAGATGATATTTGAGGCAAATCCAGAAGAAGGTAAGAGAGAATGAACCGTATCAGAGAAAAGAGCAAATTCAAAGCTTAGCAAATTCAAAGATACTCAAGACAAAAACAGTGCTGTGGTTGATGCATAGAAAAGTTGTCGATGTGACTGAATCAGTGACCTAAGGAAGCAGCAGGAGAGGAGGTAAGACGGGTACAGATCACCCAGGGACATTCGTATCGCTGTCACAGAATCTGGTTTTCACCACAGGATGAAAAGGAAAAGGAAGGGTTTCAATCAAGGGGTGGTATAACCTGATTAATGTATCGTAACAGGATCACATCTGAGGCAGATAATCTCCAAATAGATCTCCACAGACTGACGCTTTCCTCTCTGAACATGTATAACACTCTGATCACAAAGAAGTGGAGTCTGCGTCCTCTCTCCTTGAATAGGGAATGGACTTCGGGGTTGCTTTTCCCAAAGAGTGAGATGAATTTGACAGTGCTGGAATTCAGCTCCCAGGCCCTAAGCCTGTGATCTGTCCCACCAACAGAAGATGGACACTCAGTTAGTGTCTGATATCCCAAGCCAATCCTGCTATGCAGAAGGCCAATCCAGCCATGTGGAAAAGCTACGTGAAGAACAAGAAGCAAGGACTCCAGGTGAGACATGCCCTAGGTCCTAGGTGTATAACCCAGTATCACGAGCCATCTCAGATACCCACTAAATTATTCCAGCTGAAGATGTAGACATTGTATCCTACAGTATAACTGACACTACTTTATCTTGTCCAAACTTTCAAGTTTGAAAAAATAAAATGGTTCTTATTGTACACTGCTAGGTGTAGGGGTAGTTGATTACATAGTGGTTGATAACCGATACTGGAACAGATATGAGATCCGGTGGTGGGTAAACTCTTAAAGAGACGCACAGTGCCTAGGGAAGGCTGCAAAGCCAATGATGAAATCGTTACTGGTGACTGGTGAGAGGGCAACTCATGTTTCATACCAGCAAATGCCAGCAGCCCATGGTATACAATAATACAGTAGAAAACACACTTGCGACGGTGACAACTGCCTTCGTAACTGCCTAAAATTAACAACAGGAAGACGACTAAAGAAGAGATCAAATAGAATTTAGATGAAAAAGTCTAACCCAATATTTACTATGTAGGAAAATAAAACATGCTCATTGGGGTCTGTGTAGGCAGCAAAGATACGCAAAGAAAGAAGTGATCTTAAGGCGAAGATCAAATCCACCACATCAAGTGTGTAGCTGAAGGACCTTTTATTAAGACCTGAGGAGGTTTTAAAGTGGTGCCTCTAGGCCTTGTCTACCAGTCAAGGACCTCATACAAACTTCAAGTGCTTCTCTGCAGCATTCTGACTTGTAGACAAAGTAAAGAGAAGCCAGTCTCTAGAGTTTTTATGTGTGTTCTACCTAACAGAAAGAACCTCAGTAAAATTCAAAGGAGGCTCCCAAAGTTTTGAAATCTGAAATTAAATACAAAAACAAAAGACCAACAGCTAAACAAAAGGCAATGTAAGAGTAAGAAACAGACCACTCAATTGCAAACTTCCTTCTCTAGGAAGAGAAAGTGTCAGAAGAGACAAAACCTAAAAAGTAAAGTTAAAAGCCCTGGAGAACAATTCCCAGGGAATGATTTCAGTCTTAATTGGAACATCTTCTCTTTCAGAGCAGGAAGAACTGGGGACAGGTACTTGACTACCTTTAGAACAGGCATGGACAAATATGCCTTCTATTTTCTTATTTTTACATAGTACAGTCTATCACAATTGTCCTATCTCCATCCTACCATTGTATTTGAGGCCAGGAAAAGGTGTCAAAAAAATATCTATTTAGTTCATAGATATCAGGATCTAAGACACAGTGCCAGAGAAATCTTATCCATACCTGTAGATTTAATTTACGTGCATTAAGTTTGAAGTTGATGCCATAAAGGGATAATCCACAAGGAAGCTGTGAAAGTCAGTCACTACTATTGTTTGGATATTGATTGTTCCCCAGAGGCTAATGTGTTAAAGGATCAGCCTCAGAATCTGACACTGCTGAAGAGAGGTGGTAGAACTTTTAAGAAACTGGCAGAAATTGGGAGCTTGCCAATGAAGGGCACTAGGACCCTGGCCCCTTCTTCTCTTTCTCTCTTTAATTTCTAGCTACCATGAGCTGAGCGGTTTCCTCTTCCACCTGGTCTTCCGATAATGGGTTGTCTTACCACAGGTTCAAAAGCAATATGCCCAACTGACTATGAACTAAAACCTCCAAAATTCTAAGTCAAAATAAAGTATCTTTCTTTGTTGTTAATTATCTCAGGTATTTTGTCACAGTGATAGCTGATTAGTATACTTACCACTTAAATTCATTTAGCTGAAACTCATACAGTGAAGAAGTGCAAATTTGCCACTTGGAGAGGCTACACGGAGAGGCCAATGCCAGGTCAGCACTTAGCTTTCAGCTGTCCTAGCAGAGATGCCAGACATGACAATGAAGACTTCTCAGCTGTGTTCTTTCCAGCAGTGTTAAGAGGAGACAACCAGCTGAATGCTGTTTAGATTACAGAACCATCACAAATAATACATTTCTGGGTTTTTAAACACCATTGAGTTCTGGGATGTTGTTTTATGTTGTTCTTGTTGTACAGTGGTTATTTTTACTGTATGGGCAGATAATTGAAACAGTGTGGCTGGTATGTTACAAACAAGTGAAAGTACCAGGGGAGCCGGGTATAGTCACAGACACCACCAGCTTTTGCAACAATACTGCAAGACATGATGGTGTCTTGGACATAGCTGGCAGTAGTGACCCTGGTGAGAAGAGTTAGAGATGAGGTATATTTTGGGGAATTAGCTAAATGATTTAGTAGTAACCAATGTGGTCATAAGAAAAGGTAAGTTGAGGACAGCTCTAAAATTGACTGATTATGTGACTATGTATCTTAAAGATTAACTGCCATGAAGTAAGAAGGTGAAGATAGTAGACAAGATAGATTGAAGAGTGAGGTCAAGAATCCAGTGAGCGTTAGAAATCTAATCAGAGATGCTGGGTAGACTTTGGATGTAAATCTGCAGTTTGAGGGAGAGGTCATAGCTGGAGATATAAACGTATGAATAATCAATATGAAAGCATTAAAACCCAGAAGAGTAAATGAAATCATAGAGAGAATGAATACAGATAGAGAAAAGACCTAAGGACTGAGCATTTGCATTGTCCTCTATTTAAAGATTAGGTCAGGACCGGCGAAAAAGAGACTGCAATGGTTGCTGAGCAGTAAAAAGGAAGCAAGGAGAGAAGAGTCACCTGGATTCCAAAGTGAAGAATTCTCTGACTCCACTGAAAGGGCTCAGAGGAAGAGAAACAGGAACTGACTGCTGGTGTTAGCCAATACAGAGATTCTCACTATCTAGTCAAGTGCATTGTCTGGGGACGAGTGGGAATGACAATCTGCCTAGCTCAAGAAAAAATGGGAGAGAAGAGACTCCAGACAGAGGCTGAAGTTAACTTTGAAGGATTTATTTTAAAACGTGGGCTGGGGAAACCAAGCAGTGGTGGAAAGAAACACAAGGAGAATAACACAAGCTTATTATTTTTTCTTAATCGCTGAAATTATTGTACAACTATGTGGTAATAGGAATGCCTCATTCTAGAGAGAGGAAAAAAGTGACAGAGAGAAAGAATTACTAGGGCTATTGAGCAGATAAGGCAATGAGGCTACACACACGAAATAACTGGATCGGTTTTCAGCTAGTTTCTTTATCCCCAACTCGTCTTTTTCTTCAATAGATTCTACCCAAATTAATTTTTCTAAAATACTATTGTAAGTACATTAGTCTAACACTGTTCTTGCAAATTGTTTATATCTCTCCTACTTCCGTTACCTTTTTCTGTTTATCAGTTCACATTTGAATAATCTGATTGGCTCCCATTGCAATCAATAAAAAAATCAACTATGTGACTAGTCCTGGGCTAGACACATAGGACATACTTGTCTTTATTCAAAATGTAAGTGTAGAGGCAGACACATAAAAAAATAAATATACACATGTACTCCCAGCTATTCCAGAAGCTGAGACAGGAGGAATTTTCATTTGAGGCCAGCCTGGGCAATTTAGCAGGTCTCTATCTCAAAATGAGTGATAAAAAGAGGTAGAGATGTAGCACAAAGGACCGAGGTTCAATTCCTGGTGCAGAAAAAAAAATTATAGACACACAAAATATTATCAGGGACTGTATATGGCATCAAACACATTCATAAAAGGAAAAAGCATAACTCTGAGGAGTAAACAGAGACAGCAAAAACTAAAAAGGGTGGGGAATTTGAACAAGACCCCGGAAGGCTAATAGGAAATGACAAGTGTGTTCAGAATCCGGAAGCCTAGGAAAGGCAATGAGGATGCGCGTGCGCCCCCAAGCCCCTGGGAAAACTTCAGCAGGACAGGTTCTTTATGGCCGTCCCGCCTGCCCTCCAGGCTTTGCCTTCAACACAATAATCCAAAACCATCCAGAAGCCAAGGGATAGGCTGAACTAGGTCAGAGATCTCCCAACTGAAAAACAAGCACCCCATCTACCCTACTAAGGTGGTGTGTGGCCAGAGTGCTGAGGGAACCACATGTCACATCCGCCTCTTCCGTGGAAACTCTCTTTCTCAGTGATAACGCCTAATGTGCCCGAGGAGAGCAGATTTCTAGGCGGTTCTCCTTTCCCACTTCCTCTTTCCGGTCAATCTTTTCCCCACGTCGTCCCAAAAGAAAGCCAAGTCCCTCCCCCTCCCAGAATTTCACCATATGCCCTGCCTTGCTTAGGCTGCACATGCAGAGTGGATTGCAAAGGCTAATGCAAAAGAACACGTTAATCAAGCACAAGGCCCTGAGTTTGATTCCCCATGTTTAAAAAAATTTATCAAAGCACTGATATCAAGCATATGTACCTGTGTAATACACATTTTAATAAAGTTACAGTTCCACTCCTACTAATTATCAAAAGTTACAGGGTAATTTGATTGTAAACTGCTCATATTTAAAATAATAAAGAACACTTTCATTGAGTAAAATCATTTAAAAACTTTAATTTACATATTTATTTTTATGGTAAAGGAGTAAGGAAAACAAAACAAAATAAATGAAAAGCATGTTCAATTAATAATTATTTGAAAATTTTAGGTCACTGCCAACAGTGTGCAGGGGTAGTGTTATTTTTCAAATTTCAGTTAGAAAAATTATGCAATATGCTCATCAAGGAAAAGGATAATTGCGAATCTAGGACCTTCTCTGAGCTTGTTTTGTATGCTAAAATGATTCACAGAGTTTCTTCCTGTCCCTCTCTTGTCTTCTGATTAATATACATTCTCCTGGGAGGACCATTTTCGGTTTCCATTCCTTCATTTAGCAAAACAATTTCTTTCACTTTCTTGATCTTATTGGTCAAGACTTGGAAGATCCATTAGCAATGGGAGAAGACACAATCGTGCAACGCATTCAGACTTTGGGCTCCACTTTCCTGTGGTCTTACACAGGCCTTTCCCTGTGCAGTCAAACACTCCAAAGCAGGTGCATACAAACGCCTGTCCTTCAGATGCAAACTGTGAACAGTCAGTGCTGCTGAATTTAGCCAAACTCAAAAAGCTTCTCATTTCCTATTTCTGATTTCAGCACTGAATAACTTTTTATATAAGAAACCTCAATTGTAAAGAGCAGAATAAAAGATAATAAGAAGGAAGGAAATCAATCTTTCTCAGATGGAAAAGGGATCAAGAGATGGAGAAAAAGGGAGGGAAGTAAAGGAAGGGGGAAGATAAAGAAAGTAAGATGTGCTGTGTGCGTGAACCAACTCCATGTGAGGAGTGTGACTATGATGTACTGCAGACATGGAGTCACAGAAAGATAAAGTATTTTAAAACGGGTATCATTCCTAACATAAAGCAAAGAGATACATAACATTGTATCACCCCAAATGAGGGTCAGGGTCTATTTCATGGCAAAAATATGGGCATTTTATTTTTTGTTATACTGGACACCTGACTTGCCCCAGAAAAGAAAGCATGAGATCCAAAAAAAGAAGGCAGAGGGAGAATTGACTTTGAAATCAAAATAAATCCAGCAGAATGTCTTGCTAGGAAGTCCTGATCCAAATGAAGTTCTACATGCAGAAATCTTTTTTTCTTTTTTAATGTTCAGGATTGAGGGTCTAGGATATAGCTCAACAGCACAAGCACCTGCCTGGCAAGTGCAAGGTTGTGAGTTTGATTCCTGGTACACACACTCATACAGAGAGAGAGAGCGAGCAGAGAGAGAGAGAGAGAGGGAGAGAGAGAGGGAGGGAGAGAGAGAGATTAAAACGCAATGGTTCTTCGGCTTCAACAAGATCATGCAGATGAAATCCCAGCATAGTGCCTGAAATAGCACTGTAGCATTTCCTGTAACTTTTAGATTAATATTAGGTTTGTCCTAGAATGACACTGTAAATAACAATAATTTGTACTTTGTTTCAAGATTTCTTGGCTGCTTCTGTCTTCTTATTCATTATAGTCTGGAAAGAGAATTTTAAAAATCCCCTCTATCTGTCCCCAGGTGTTAACAAGTGGTATATGCTATGTATGCATATATATGTAAATATATGCACACACAAGCACATATATGTACCCAGGTAAGATATTCTACTACTCATTAAATCTACAAATTCTTTCTCAGCACCTGTGCAGAATTTTCCATCAACCAATTCAATAGAATAGCTGCAATCATGTCAGCAATGTTGAATCTCAATATGCTCATGCAATTACTGTTATGACTGTAAATAAAACTAAGAGCTAAAAAAATGAAGTTGAGCAAGAGCAAGAAGCCAGCTTCTTGCCAATGGTACCGACATGGAGCCTTGTGAAAAGGGGGTGAGGGGCTCCCAAATAGTTAACTGCAGTTGCAATGCCATACGGAGTCTGCCCTGGTGATCACTCCAAGATTCCTGGCAGTCTGCTCTGGTAGACAGATACAGACATATGAAGGTGTGGTTAAACAAATATGTTTACATTCTTAAAAATATTGCAGTGAAAGACATAATATCACTAATCTACCTCAGAAGACTCACCTTCCCATAGAGCACTTTTACCCTACTGCTCTGAACACTTCCTAAACCAGCTCTGGAAGTTTGCTTTTATGAGTGTTTTTAGTGGCTCTGCGATGTCTTGAATTGACTTGAAATGTTTATCGTGCATGCCATTCTGACTTGCAAGCACAGCCAGACGTGACATGGGAGAACGCATGGGTGAGGTAGATGAGGACACACTAACGTGTCTAAGCAGCCTTCCTTTCCACTGGATGGCACTCAGCATCAAGAATCACCATACACTTGGTCACTCCTCATAAAAACACCCATGAAATGAGACGTCCGGAATTGTTTCTGAAAGCGGCAAGCATAATGGCATATGTATGTTTGCACGAGGGGAAGTGTTTTTGAAAGAAATTAGTGGTAATGCGTCATTTAGAGGTAATAATGTCTTAAAAGTTAAATATTTACTGTTCATTTTGATCACTTCATGTACAGCTCAATCCAAATTTGCATATCATTTGCCAATCAAACAGTAGAAATTGATGCAAATAACATAAATGCTTTGATACACAGACCATAAAAGAAATTTTCATAGGAACCAAACACAGATATGAATGTGAATGTTATTTGATTATAAACATAACCTTACATATATAATTAATAATGTCTATTATATAAATACCATAGAAGCATTACTTTAAAGCCAAACATTTTAGCATTTTAATATTGCCTCAAAATGAAATTATGGTCACTATCAAATTATAGAAAATATTTCAATAGGAATAAAATCATCTTTTAAAAATATCAAAAACCAGGAATCTTAATCCTGTCTAAATTGGAGTCCTAGCTGTATCTACTTTGATCTACTATGATCTTAGGGAAGGTATTTAATTACTATGTATACCAACTTGCTCAGCTGTAAAACCCAATCCCTACCACATGTTCATTTTCATGATTTTTTGAACTGCACACTGAAAACAATGTCTGGTATAAAAGAATTCAAGAGACGTAGATAATTATTCACATTATCTGAAGATAGTGTCTATCTATATCATCATTAAATGACCTTCAGGAGAATAGTTACATAATAAACAGAACTTAGCAGAAAATTCTAGGAGAAATGGAAAGAAAGGGACAATTTTCTAAGTTTTAAAAAATTTAACTGTCTGGGTCAAAGATGTATTAAACAAGGTAACTCAGAGCTCCTCCTTACAGCCTTCCTGAAATCCATCAGACGCAGCAAACCTGAGAGGAAGAAATCCAACATTTAAAACCTTCAGCTTCCAAACTCTATTTCAATAAACTTGAATCCATTGTTTCCCTCCACCCTGCACAGTTTAGATAAGCATATTTCATTGATAAATCTTGTAGCTGGTGACATAGTTGTTGACATTGGCTACACGGATAGCAGAGATTAAAGCAAAACGGTATCATTTAAAAAGCAGAACTACAGTTCCCTATCAGATTCTAGCGTCGCCACTCCAAGTCATCAGAAAGCTGTAACACAAAAAGGATCAGAATGGTCTACCTGTCAGAAGCTGTGAGCCTGCAGTCAATGAACCCTTCTTGGCCATTACTGCAAGACTGATAATACAGCAGAAGTCCTTCTAACTGAAACTCTCATAGAACAAAACACAAAAATAAACAAGGACGTGACAGCAAGACACAGTCACAACCAACTTTAAGAACTTTCTGATGTTTCTTCAAGTAAACCTTCAGCTTCTCCCTCACTTAAAAATTCTAAAATAGCTACTGCTTTGTCCTCCGTTCTTTATACATCTTGGTGTTTCTTTCGTTATGTCCTCTCCGTCTACCATGGCCACTACTCTGCGAAAGACAATGACAGGGGCTTAAATTTTGACGTGCTTTGCTCCTTGATGGTGTCAACAAACCCAAGAGATCTGTCCACTTTGCAACCTCTGGACAGCAAGATACAATAACCCCTGTGGTCTTCCTACTGTCTAACACTAGCAGGAAAATCCAGCCAAGTCAGTAACACTGAAAATATGGGCGTCACCAGCACTTGCAAGTAAGCTCGTAGCGGCATCATAATATTAGAAAGTAGGTTTTTCAAAATCTATTGGAAAATAGCTGGTCACAACCGCTTTGCTTCCAGTTCCACCTTCTGACTCATCCTGTTTAAACTCTATTATTAGCCATCCTTCAAGAATTACTTTCCCTTGCAAATACTTTGAAGCTTCTTTAGTTTTAAATACATGGAATTACATAAATGATATCCAAGTGCACTGTATACTTTTACAATATGCAATCGCAACAACACTTGAAGAAACTAACTGGATTTTCTTTTAAAGCCCCATTGAGTAAGAACTTTATGTCAATACAAGTTGCCCTGCATTTCTTCCAAGTGGCTCTGGCATTCCACAGAACCGCTTGTCTAGGAGGAAGCGCCTTGTGCCGACCCAGGCCTGTTTGCCAGGCACTGGCCGTTCCTCCATATGTCTCCCCCTAGAAAACCTGTCCTGATTAGAGAAGGCAGGAATTGGATTTTGCAAAAGCAGTAGCTACAGCGAGTTTCAGAGAGCACAAGGAGGAAGCCGGCGGGGAGCTGTGGTACCTTTCTTGACTTTTTCTGAGCTGGACAAAGTTCAAAACCCGGCGCTCTCGGGGCCGCCAGACAGCGTCTTCTTGGAAACTCGCGCGTGGCGAGGGCAGCTAGGCGCGCGTCGCGTCGCTCACTCTAGGCCACCCGTTTTGCAGCGAGGAGCGCGGGTCGCCGAGCGCTGGGAGCGCGGAGAGCGCAGTGCACCGGAGAGGCGCGCCCAGGCTGCGCCCGTGGAGAAGCCAGAGGATGGGGCAGAGGCCACGAGCGAAATAAAGGGTTGGCAGGAGGTGACCAAAAAAACCTCTGCACTTAGCGCAATCAAAAAATGAAGTCCTGGTCAAGAGGGCGGGACGGCCTGGGCGGGGGCTGGTGAAGGAAAGTGGTGAGTAGCAGCAGAGTCGGGAGGGGCCCTGGGCGTGAGCATTCGGGGAAATTTCCAGCGCTCGGGGAACTACCTGCACCCCGCGCTCCGAGCCGAGGAGTGCAGCCCCAAGCTCCATGGAGTTGTGTAGCGAGCGCCACCCGCCCGGGGGCCAGGGCTTCCTCAGCAGAGAGCGGTCAGCTGGGATCCCCGCCCCGCCCCTCCCACTCTGGAGCCCCAACCCCCAGCGAAAAGAAAAGTGAAACAGAAAGAGCCGGGGCCAGAGGCGAAGGTAAACACCTCCCCCCAGCCCGGGGGAGGGGGAGACAGCGCGCTCCGGGCGACTGCGCTAAGTGTCCTCAGCAGCCCTGCAGGTTTCTGCCACCTCCTGACCTTGGGGCACAGAACCTGAAGGGCGAGAAAGCAAGTCAGGAGCGCCAGCCCTGCCTCGCTGGGCCGCCGGCCACCGGCCTCTGCTCGCCGCCACTTCCGGAGACACCTGCGGAGAACTCGCCAGAATAGGGGCAGATTGCAGCCCAGAAGCCCTTCCCCGGCAAAGCCTGGAGACTGGGCCAGAGGAGAGGAAAAAGGATGTGGAATCAAGATGGGCCACTGCTGCAGACCTGCACGTCCCATGGCTGGAAGAAGGAAGTTTCTCAATTCTTGTAAGACATCTCCGTGATGACTGGTTTGTCCAAGGCAGTTGACAAGGACAGGTTTGTCCAAGGCAGTTGACAAGGGCTTGCAGGAAGTGAGCCGCTCTCTGGTCACTTTTGCAGATTAAGACACAGGCAACAGTGACACACGCACATGGCCTCTCTTGGTGGGACCCCAGACGTTGTATGTTCCAGGTGGAAAACAGGACTGAGTTTTTGACTGATCTGCACGCTCTCTGGTCACGGTCAGCGGCCAAGGCCTCCTGTCCAGTTTTGAAAGCACCTGGCAAAATTTGGCAGGAGTGTGACTCACTGAAAACCCCTAGGGAACCAGCGGACGGTGCTTTCCAAAACCTCTGCATCGAGGCACAGACAAAGCAACCAGAATCCTTGGACCTTAAAAATACTGCTGGTCTTGATGTGTATTATTACATAAGTAGGATCAAAAATAAAACAAAAACTTGTAGAAATTGTTAAATAGCAAGTGTGCATTAGGTTGCACACGAAATTATTTTTTGTGTGAGATTTTGAGTTTGTTCTCACACATACAACCTTTCCTCTGTCGTTTTATATTTGAAATTACAACTGGTTGATTTTTTTTTAGGATAATCACTTCGAATTTTAGTTACAAACAACAAAATAAAGGCAGTGAAAACCGTTCGGAATTTTACTGTAGTTGGAAGTCATACTAAGAGACATGAAGAAATCATTCCTTCCCATCCATAGAAAGATAATGCTGAAGTTTCAGTTCCTAACGCCAAGGGATTTTCAGCCGCTGAGATCTTAGCACGACAGTTAGGCTGAGGCTCCCATGTGCAGAATAAGCATGTCTTGTGAGAAGCGGCCTGCAGCTGGGTTGGAACCCATCTCGCAGGTACCGCAGCAGTGGAAGGACTAAAGCTTAAGCCCCTGTGAAGACAGGTCAGGGCAGACAGACCTGCGAAGTGAGCCCCAGCGTGGACCACTGCAGGCAGAGATTCCTGGACTCCTGCAAGGTGAATTCTACTAGTGAGCCTGGGCTCACTAGTAGGTGGGCTCCAGCCCTGCTGGCTCCCCGAAGGACTGAGGGACATCACTGTCTGATGGCAGTATTTTTAAGCAGTTGCAGCCACCTCCGTGAATTAAACCTTCTTAGCTGCCCAGGTTTCCCAGAGCTGTGAGACTGAGGGGAATGATCTTTGCAGCCTGAGCTTGGGAGAACAACCGAAGTGTAAGAATAATAAAATGGGCCCGTAATTACTGACTCAGCCTCTAATGCGGTATGTTCTGGAACAATGCGTTTGATGATGTATAAAGTATTTAGTCAGATTAGGGAGGTTAACATAAATCGCCATAAAGCGAAATGGAAAATTATTATGACCACCGGAAATGCTTTGCTCTACTACTTGCCTCCCCAATATCTAGGGCGAATTTGTTTTCTTAATTACAGAGGGGGAAAAAAAAGGAATTTATGAATTAGTTATGAGTGCCTGGAATTCAATGAAGTTAGGTTTGCGGCATCATCTGTTTTTCTTGCATTACACTCAAACAGAGAAGTCAAATATATGCAATTTGTGTTTTCAGTTCCCTCAGGCTGTTTGGCAAGATACTAAAAATTATTCACACCAATGAGCAAGTAAATTCCACCGCATACATTAAAAGCAAAGAGCAAGATTGATGAAATAATTTGAAATTGCCTTAAGATGACTAATAAAGCTGTAGTGCCCGAAGAAGTAAAAATTAACTAAACATCACAGAAGTGGCCATAATAATCTCAAAGAATAATCAATAAAATCACAGTTTAACATATTTTTAATATCTGACTTTTTTCAAAAACAATGCCAGTTGAGCATCTGTCCTTTAATAAATTACTAATAAATCTTTTCTTTCGCTTTTGAGACTTCTACTTTGACAGGAGTTAAGTGTTAGCTCATCTATTTTAGAGTTCAAAGTCCATGACAGTGGCCTTGTTTACTGGCTTCTTAAGATTAAATCACAAGCCAAGACCAAGCTGATCCTCTGGTCTGTGGAAAATATAACCTACCAGAGATCTCTTGGCTTTCTATTTCAGATAAAGTGTGCTTGAAGTGCACGCAGTCTTACTTCTTTTTTCCTGGTGCCCCTGGAAATAGAGGAATGCACTTGCTCTGAAAGATTCCTTAAGACCTCAAAAGCTTTTGCAGTTGCTACTTTTTCAGAGGTGCACTAAAGTTAGCTTTTTTTTCTGTAGTTTTTACACTGCCTCCCTGGTGCGATGCTAAGCACAAATTTTTTTTATCATTTTTGTTTTGATTGTACACTTTTATGGGTAACACTGAGCTATCTGATGTTTGAAAGCAATATAAGCACAAATTCATTCATTCAGTATTCACAGAGGTTTTCTGAGAGATAAGCTATGGTTATGTCCATTTTATGAATGGAGAAACCAAGGCCTAAGGAGATACTTCTTTTTATTTCTTTTCTGTGATACTGGGTGAAGAGAGATGTTTTTACCTGCCTCGGATCACATGGCAACTGACTGAGCCAACGAGGAGGAGTTGAACTCAAATAGTCTGGCTTGAGCACAAACACCTGTGTGTCTGCTAACCTCTAAATTGATTTCCACATACTGCTGCTTCTCAAACAAAGGGATTATTAGGAAAGAAGCCTTTGTATGCTTCAGGGTAATTTTAGCCACCACCATCAAGGAAACACACCAACGGACTTGGATTTCCGATTCTGGATCTCCTTGTGTTCTGCAATGAAGCTGCACTGTGTAGTGAAGCCAACCTACGTACGAGCTGTCTGAATATAGCGACAACCGGCAGAGCACTGTTGCAAGTTGGAAACAGCGAACCCAGAGTGGACCTGGTGGCTCCTGACTAAAGAAGGGTGGTTTTATTTAAGCTGGGTGTCTGAGTACACCCATGTTACAGAAGGAGAAGACAGCTTGTTTCAAGCTAGAGATGACTTAAAAACAGTAATAATGTATTTCATTTTAAAATACATATGCTCTTAAATGCATTGGTACCTCGTAAGAGGGAGGACTTTTAAAAGGATAAGGGAGGTGTTTAAAGGCTAGCTATGCTATTCTAAAGAGACTTTTAAAGTTGACCTTATCAATCAAAATCTAGTTGGAAAAAATTATCATACTTAGTTTATAATATGAGAATATGCTGTAGACATGCTCAATAGGAGCTGATTTTGTTGTTACTTATTTCAATGACAAATTGTAAAAAGAATTGTATGTCTCTATTATATATGCTTGGAGCACACACATATATCTCTAATTAGTTCTGTGACTAAATGTACCCATTTTTACAACACATAACTTGAACAGGAGGATGTAAGCTAAGGTATCAATGTCATAGCTATGTCAACAATAAAAATTGAACTGATACCGGTTTTGACATTGTGGCTCACAGTTAGTAGGCTTTCAATAGAAGTGGAATTATCTCAGTGGCAAATTCTTTTCTACAACCAAAATATGAAAAACCATAGAATATACAGGTGTATATGTAAACGTACACATTCATGTACATATTGCATATTCATATATGCTAATTTATGTAGATATATATGTAATATATATAATAGTTCTTTGAAAATTTCAGGAGGTAATTCAAAAGTTTATATGGTTTCATTATGTTGTTTATACATGTATTGAATCTTACAACCACATCTATTGACTTCTTAATCTCTCTTCAAAATATTTTCTCAAAATTAGATTCTGAAGCACTCTATCAAAACCAGTGCTATCAATAGAAAATTCTAATTAGTGATCAAAATATCATTAGTTTTTTTATGTAGGAAATATTATGGTAATTGTTGTGTAGGAAATTACCCTGGTGAAATCGTAGCTTCTTCTTACTATCCTAGGTGTCTTAGAACATAAAGGTTTAACAAATAATGTGGTTTGTTAGATCAATTATAAATGCACAATGTGAAGTAAAAGAGAAGAGATGGGGCACTACAGTAACAGAGATAAGGTGGATCATTAGCATGTGAAAAGACCTCGCTCTCCAAATCTTAGACAGTACAAGTTCATATAGGACCTCTCTCTCAACCTCCTCCCACATCAATCATCTCTGCTAATACAGTGGGGCTGAGGACTGAAGTTGAAGATGGGACACAGAGATGAAGTTATCATGACACACACTTGCTCTATCAGAGAGTCACAGACACAAAGCTGTACCTTTTCAGATATCTCCCGAACAACTGGGGGTATTAGACACCTTTTATGAGCATAGACTACTTAAGGTTAAAATGGGATGACCCTGGACACCTGTGACAAAAGCCACTTTAAA
Organism: Dolichotis patagonum; assembly: GCA_004027295.1. Taxonomy (NCBI): domain Eukaryota; kingdom Metazoa; phylum Chordata; class Mammalia; order Rodentia; family Caviidae; genus Dolichotis; species Dolichotis patagonum. Next base: position 35,062 of record PVJX010006415.1, on the reverse strand, counting down.
GATGACGTAAGGATATGCCCTGACAAGGAAGTGACCATAACTAGGTTGCTAATTAGTGATCAAATTCTCTCCTTGTGATTCTGGTTTTTTTCCAGCACATTGCTGTAGTTTAGATCCTCCTCCTATCCTCCAAATGGTCTTTAAAGGCTTAGTCCCAAGCTTGAGATTACTGAGAGGTGGGGGGAATTTGAAGGGTGAAGCCTAATGGGAGATCTCTGCATCAGGGCTGTGACCTCGAAGGGAGTATCAGGACCCAAGCCCTTTTTTCTAGTCTTTCACACCTTGACCATGAAGTAAATGGTCTTGCTGTAAGATGTGATTGCACTATTGCCATATAGCAACTCCCACTAGAGGACTAAATACACTGGTTCTACCCAATCATGAACTAAAACTCCAAAGACATGGCCCAAAGTAAAATTTTTCTCTCTATAGCTTGTTTATAAAGGCATAAAAGTAACATATATGTATGTATATATATATATATATATATATATATATATATATATATATTTCCTGCATTATATCTATATTTACATCCGATTTCTAACTTACCATTCATTTAACCCATCTTATGAGATATTTTATTCTTCATAAGCTACTGATTGATGCATTGCCCATATTTGACATACAGACTTTGCCTGGGTCTTAAAGCTACTGGTATTCATACATTCTATGATTAATAATTCATAATTTTATCCAAAACAGTTTTCTTGTGCTCATCAATTAAATATTATCTGATACACCAAAGTTATTTTATAGCATTTCTTCATGATCATTTATTTATTTAAGGCTTATATTTATATGTTTGTATTTTTCCCCATTCTCAGTCAAGAATTCCTGACATGAAAAATCATTACTGCTCTGATTCTGAAATATCTTTCATATTTATGTCATTCTCTCACATATGAGTTATTCTAGAATCTCAACAACTTTGTGAAATGAAGCCAAATCTGCTATATTCTTATGTAGAGAAAATTGATAAATTGATTGATATCAAAATATATGGTATTGTATAAATTTTTTTAAAATTCACAGTAAAAGACATATTGCTATTAATTTCCCTTAAAATACTGCTTCTTACCTTGAACATACCTAGCCCATCAATCTTGCCACTTTCTGAAGCAGTTCTGGGAGTGCTCCTTCATGAGTGTCTTTACCAGTGTGATTAAAAAGAAATACAATGAATTGTGTTGTTGAGTGCCATTAAATAGAAAGCAAAACTCCTAAAAAATGTTAGTGTGTCCACATCCACCTTATTTGCCAGATCTGGCACTGTGTGACTTTTAGCTTTTCTCCAATGCCTAAATGATCATAAAAAGTAAACATTTTGAATTGATTCAGGACATAGAGGCAGCCAGGACAGCTCAACTAAAAGTACTTATGAAAATATATCTTGAGAAAGTCTCCAGAAAGTATTGAGAATGATGAGATGAGTGAGTTCAAAGTGAGAGGGAGTATTTGAAGGGAATTAATGGTAATGTGTCTATTATTATAATAATTTTAATTTAAACATTCTCCACTTATTTTGATCACATTTTGTATATTCATTGATTCACTTTTGAGACTTTTTTAAGTAAAAAAAACCTCAAAACAATAGGATAATAACAATAGTTAATACTCTATATATTGTTATCTTCAAAGTAGTTAATCAGAGAACAAAATGTAAACATGAAAAATTGTTCAAATAATAGCACAAACTTTTCTTTTCAATGAACTAAGAAAAACTAGTAGTATAACTATTTTAACTATCTTGTATTTTTTTCTTTTCCCTTCCTTGCTTTGTCATTTCATTTTGAATAGTTTCTTCCCATTTTACAATATCTGTTATACATTTTGGACATTATTTACTCTTTCAGTCTCTCACATCAGGGAGACAATATGGTATTTACACATTTGAGTCTGATTTATTGCACTTATGATTATGGTCTTAAGTTTCATCCATTTATCTATAAAGGTCTCAAGTTTATCTTTCTTTATTACTGAGTTTATGACTCCATTGTATAAAAAGACTACATCGTTTTTTATCCATTCCTCAACTGATGGACATTCGTGTTGTCTTCAAGATTTAGCTATTACAAATTGTTCTGCTATAAACATGGGTGCACATATATCATTATAGCATGATGTTTTTAATTCTTCCAGGAAGATAACCGAAAGAGGAATAATAGTTGGATCAAATGGGACCTCTATTGCTAGTTTTTGAGGAATCTACACACTAATTTCCACAGCAGTTATACCAGTGTACACTCCCACGTGGCAGCAGTGAAGAAGGATTCTTTTATCCCCAGAGCCCCTCCAGGATTTGTCACTGGTTGATTTGTTGATAATATCCATTCTTTCTGGAGCCAGAAGGAATCTCAGTGTTGTTTTAATTTGCATCTCTCAAATGACCAATGATGTTGAACATTTTTCATATATTTATTTGCCATTCATATTTCTTCATCTGAGAAGCACTTAGCTTTGGATTGGGTCTTTAAATTTGGAGGGTGTCTAAGTTTTTTTCAATTCTTTGTATGTTCTAGATATGTCTTTTCAGGGCCAACTGGCTATAAACTTTTTCTATTTTGTGGGATGACTTTTTACTCTGTTGCTGATTTCTTTTGTTGTGCAAAAGCTTTTTAATGAGATCTCAGTTGTTCATGCTTTGTAGTATTTCCCATGCAGTGTGGGTTTTGTTCATAAAATCTTTTACCTGCCCTTTCCATTCCATTCCTTATGCCCTAGATATATGTCAAGAAGAGTATTTTACAAGTTTCCACGTTGTTTTCTGACAATTTTCTAAGTCAGGAGCTTCTGAATAGACCACAGGTAAAAGAAGACATCACAGAAGAGATATAAAACATTTAGAAGTGAATAATAATTGAAAAATATTAAATTTATGGATAAAAATACATATTTTACAAATAAAAAGATCTAAACCAGTATAATAAGCATTTTCACTGAAAAACTTAGAAAAAAGAAAAACATTAATAGAAAAAATTAAATCTGAGAACAAGAGCTTAACTAGAACATAGAATCAATGAAAAGACTTTTACATCACTAGCTTTATTGATTAAGAAAAAAGAAAGAAAATACAAATTTCTAATGACAGTATTGAGGTCAGCATCTGTAATGTACCACTATATAAAAAAATAAGTAATGTTAAAAGAAATTTTATGACCATAAATTTAAAAACTTAGAAGAAAAGAACAAATCCCCTGAAAATCACAAGTTACAAAAACTGGTCCCAAAAACAGGCTATGTAAATTAATCTATAGCTTTTATAGAAATAAATTTGTAACTAAAATCTTCACAGTGAAAACTTAAGGAAAAATATTACCAATCTTAAAAGAAACTCTTTAGGAAAATAGTGCAGGAATAAACACTTTCCAGCTTATTACATAAGGTCAGGAGCTATCCTGTGAAAGCCAAATGAAGATACTGAGTCTATTTCTTGACTGTTGCACAAAATTGACAAAATATCAGCAAAACCAATCCAAGGATGTATTTAATAAAAATAAGAACTAACAGTGATCACCATGAATGCAAGGCTGACTCGACATTTGAAGGCTAATCAATGAAATCTGAAATAGTAATTGAATAAAGGAGAAACACCTTTGGAATACTTCAGTACTCAGCCAGGATAAAATCTCTTGTCTAACTAGAAATACAAGACAACATCCTCAACTCAATCATAGGGACCTATGAAGAAATACCTCACTTCATACAGTTAATACCTCACTTCATAATGAAATATGACTGCTTTATTCAAAAATCAGTTGTAAACTAAGATGTCTGCTTTTACTGCTACTATTCAACTAATACTGAAAATCCCAGAACATGCAGTAAAACAATAAAAAAGAAAGAAAATTGATAAAGATTAAACTGTATTTCCAGGCAATAGGTTTCTGAAGAAGCTACCAAAATAATTCCTAGAAGTGTAATTTAATTGGTCACAGCATACAAAATATAAATTGCAATTTTTATATAAAAACCATTAATAATTATAAATTAAAATGTTTGTAAATACAATTTACAGTGGCACCCAATGTAAAATACTTAATATACCTAGTTACACGTACTTTTAAAACTATAAAATACTGCTGAAACTGGATTTAGATCAGAGGTTGGCAAACTATACCCTGCAGAATATGTCCTGTCTTTCTTTTTGAGGTTGAGTTATGCTTATATACAATAGTAGCTGCTTTTTCTGTTAAACAGAGACCATTTACTAAAACCTAAAATTTTACTGTCTTTCATTCATTCTGGGTGGAAAGAGACATCATGACATGAAGTAAAAGAAGCCTGATAAACATCAATAAGCACCGTAGGAACTCCTGCATATGTGACATTTTAAAAAGGTGATCTCCGAAGTTGAGAATAGAATGGTGATTACCAGAGGCTGAGGAGGGTAGTGGGAAGGATGGATAAGAGAAGTTTGATCAATACACCCTAAGTTATATGGAACAAACTTCCGGTGAATTTCTGCTGGACTATTACATGGACAGTTGACTATAGAAAATGATTAGGAACCGTTTATATTTTTTAAGCTAGAAAAGAAGATTTTGAATGCTTTTACATAAAGAAGTAACATGGTTGAGGAGATACATGTGTTTTCAACGTACATGGCAAGTGCAAAGGCCTTGAGTTGAATCGCTGGTACCCCAAAAATATGCACAATGTATGCATGTATTGAAACATGCACCACTGATATATATCAATCAAAATTAAAAATAAAAAAGAGAAAAAGTAAAAAAAAAATCCAGCTTTGCCCCAATGTACAAAAGAATTGTCAATAACATGCATTAATTTTTTAAAATAATGCAAGTTAGCACTCTCAAGTACTTGAAATTACAAGGTTAATTAAAGGTGGGTGTGACATAGTATTTGAATTCTTTTCTATAACAGCACAGAAAATGCACAAATGTGCTAAATTCTTTTTTTAAAAGGCATTTAAAGGCTTTCTATTGTTTGCAAAAAGTCAGAAACTCACACATGGAGTGGCCTTTTCTCTGAAAAATGGCTTTCAGTGTGGAGAGCTGACATTTTTGTTTTATTTGCAACATGAATAATAAATATTGAGAATATTGAACACACAAAAGAAAAATTTGTTTGAAAACCTGATGTTTGTGCTCAAACATGGTGAAAATGGAAAAAGTGTTGGAAATAGCCATGCATGATATTTGAAGATATTTCCCTCCATACATAAATAATTAATCATGGGCATGAAAATTGCATCGAACACCTTTCTGCTTCATTGGCACCATCTCACCACATGCATACATAGGTCTTCCCTTTAAAAATCTACATTTGCTTGCATTTGTACTTAAGCTTAGTTTGAGGAAGGAAAGATTTGTGGATTATAAAGAGACATTTAAGAGAAACATAAGTAATTTTATCAAATCATTCTTTCACTAGTATTTATTGAAGGCTAACTCCGCATTCAGTCTACTACTTACATAGACTATGTTGAAATAATACAAAGCATAATGTTTCCTTCCCAAAGGGACAATATATGACATAATGGCTACTAGAAAGAAGTTTACAATATGCTGAAGTTGCTTTTCGTAAGTTTAATATAATTCCAATAGTAGTTTTTAATAACTATATACAAAAGATTTGCTGACATTTTATATCACAATTAGCCTTAAATAATGTCATATATTTTAATTGACTATAATTTTGTATGATTCATTAGTGAAAATTTTCACCCCAGTTATATGAAAATTCTTAAGCATTCAAAAACTGAGTGAAAGGAATTCTGAAGTTATAGTTCAAAGACTTTAATCTGTTTAAACAAGTAGCATGAGTCATAAAAGCTTATTTTGCAGGTACAGATCCACTGAGATATTGATGTGTGTATTAGAAAATGTAATATTGAAAATATAAAATTATGAAACACTGTAATGTGGGCCTATTTTTCATTCTATCTGTCTTAAATGAGTGATTGATTTTAGGAACTGAGCCTCAGAAATTAACCAGTAACTCCAATACTGAAATCGACCTCTATCTGCAAACCCTCATCTTTCCCAGTGTACTTCATTCAGGCTCACTGAAGATCAACTGAAACATTATTAAGAATTACTGTAGGTTACTTTCCACTCAGCCTCGGCCTTCATATGCACATCACTAATCCTAAAACCAATTAAATGATACATATTGTTATCTTCAATTTACATATGGGGAAACTAGGGTTCAAAGAGTTAATGTGCCAAAGAACATAGAGAACTTCATAGTTCTTTTAAAAAAAATTTTAGACTTTTTCAGTCCTCTGTACTGTATATCATATATACTGACATTTAATAAACTTTTATTGATTTATTGAATGAACTGAAGAATGTGTGCATTTAAAAAGTACCATTTCCTTAATTCTCCTTACATTTGAATAAAACCTACATGCAGATTTTCATATACTTTCTTGGAGAATAAATCCATAAATGATCACAGGAGCAACAACTGATTATAATGAACTTGTTACATTGCTTCAAAGAAATTTTGGAATAGATATTGTTTACTTCTGTATTCCTATGGATCATTCAACTTTATAATTGAGCTATTTCATCTTTTGTGTAGTCTGAATACAGTGGTCTTTAATATATGATACCCTATCTGAATCAAACATAAAAATATATAAAGATGGAAATGGAAATAGCTTATAATTTTAGCACTAAAAGATAATAAGTTGTAGCATCAATATTTTCCTTTGTAGTTATTTTCATGACCTTTTTTTTTTTGTATTGGGGATCGAACTCACAACCTTATACTTGTCAGGGAGATGGGTACTTGTGCCACTGAGCTAAATCCCCAGCCTCTTTTGTAGTTATAATACTCTACACAGAGATACTTTTTAAGTTTTATTTTAAAATTATATTTTTCAAAATATAAAAATAAAATATATCATTTGCATCTAGCATATTAATATTCCACATCATTGGGCATTTTTTAAACTCTAGATTAAATGAATGTATAGTGAAATATTTTAATTAAACATTCTTCTTTAGCCAGATTTGCAATACTTTATACTTAATGTCATAGTAATTGGTTTCTTACACATATTTTTGTATATTTCTAGCTCTTTTTAAGGACAGAGTCCCAGTAGTCATAAATCTTTATTAATATTACCAATTAAAAGTTATCAACCCATATAAAACTATATAACAACACCTATCTTCCTGTACCTTACCTACATATAGGAATATGAAAGTCTCATTTATTAAATTAGAAGTTGTTGGCATTTACAGTGGTAATCATACTTCTGTATATCAGCATAATTCAGTATACATTCCAAAACTGTTTCATAACACTTTAAGTTTTTATTGATTTGGACATAGTTCCAGAATAATTTTAAACAGATATTGGTGCCTTACTTCTTGATTTTATTGACAATGATTCTGGTGTTTTAACCTTAAATGCATTTTTAATTCTTAATAAGAAATTAAGCTTTGTTCCTGGACAATTTAGTGACTTAGACTCTATCTTAAAGAAAGAAAGAAAGAAAGAAAGAAAGAAAGAAAGAAAGAAAGAAAGAAAGAAAAAGAAAGAAAGAGAAAGAAAGAAAAAGAAAGAGAGGGAGTGAAAGAGAAAGGAAGAGAGAGAAAGAAAGAAAGAAAAGAGAAGAGGCTGAGGGTGTAGTGCAATGTGAAGGCCCCTCGTTTATTTGCTAGTGCCAAGAAATTTTATTTAATAAGATAGTTCATTATAGTGTTAGTTATTGAATGGTTTTTTCAGTACCCAGAATCAAACTCAGGATCTCTTCTTGCCAGGCAGGTGCTGCGTGGCTGAGCTCAATCCTCAGTCTTTAAATGCTTTTAAGGTACAAGTGAGATTACCTTGTAATTGAAGAAAATTACCTGTAGTTAACTTGTTACTGGCTTATATAAATGTAGCCATTTTCTCCTTTGACATGTTTATTTTTAGGCCAATATCAAGCCCTACATGTAGCTTTATTTAAATGTTCTCTTATTTTGTGATCTATTCCTTTGCAATTTTTGGTGAATTCAACTGCATTCAGACTTATAAATTATGAGTATTAGTGCCTGCATCTCTTTTAACATATGATATATAGAAAACTATATATATATATATATATATATATATATATATATATAACAAATTTCTATGCTATATTGCCTGAAATAAACATTTTAACTTTCTTTTCCATGCTTCCACCCATATTTTGTCTATGAATACAAAATTACTGATCTTTCTGGCATGGTCCTGGAAATTAAACCCAAGGCTTTTACACTGAGCTATACCACCATCCCTCAATAAAAAAATAGCTTGACATTCACCCTTCTTTTTTGTTATTAATTTTTTAGTACTGTGGCTTGAACTCAGGATCTTCGCAGTGAACTACATACCTAACATTTTTTTCTATTTATTATTTTGAGGCAGGGTCTTTCAAAACCACTAAATTGCCCAGATTAAGATGGAATTTATGATCCTCCTGCCTTAGCCTTTCACAGTACTGGGATTACAAGCATGCTCCACTGTCCCCTGGTGAAATTTGCCTTCCTTGATATTTACCTGGAGAAAAAGATAAACAGTTCAAACACTTGAGTCAGAAAAGCCTGAGTTCAAATTCCAACTACGTGATCTCCAGCAAGGCACTTGCTTGGGACTTGATATCCTCTTGTGAAACTGGGGAACCAGAGCTGACCTCCCATGTTCTTGTAGGAGTGAGGGATATGACACGTACTAGTACCCAGCCTGGGGCCTGCAGTTGGGGAACACTCCATGGTCCATTTGTCTCCTCAACCTGTTCTCTCGGAATGACTGCTATTCACATTTCATAGAAACAACACCACTTTGACACAAATAATCCACTAAAAGTTTCTTTTGCTTCTTTTTAAAAATTATTTTCATATCTTTGATTTCCACTAGGTTTTCTTTTTTATTTTACAGTATTTTCCCCCCATGGAAACTACATGAAGATTTTTATCTGTTTTTAAAGTTATGAATCATTTATAGTTGTACACATATGAACATAACATTGCATATGTAACAGATACTAAATAACCATGAAGTAAAATATAGCCTTCCACAGACTGGTGAATCTCCCCATAAATCTTCTCCAATAACTTTCCCTTGTCCCCCATCTTATTAATATCTTAATCCTTTCTTCTACGATCTTCATAAAATATATCCTCAGATGTTGTTTCAGAGAGAATCTGATGATGATACTTTTCTTAAAAAATCTCTAATTTGGCTTTATTGGAAGATGTTTCTGTTTGGTGTATGATTCTAGGTTTAAAAAAAAAGTGACATTCAAAGATATTTTTCCAGGGACTTGTGACTTCCTTTGAGAAGCCTACAGAGAAGTCCATTGCCAAGCTAGTTATCGTTTGTTGGAATCCATTGTTCCTCTCTTCTTTTTCTAGAAGCTACTCTCACCTTGTTTAGTTCTCTTTAGCTTTTCTTTTTGTGCATGTTAAGTATGATCATTTACACTAACTGAGATTTGCTGGGATTATGTATCATGAATTCATTAATTCTGGATAATTCTTGACTATCATTCATTGAAATACTGTCACTTTAGTCTGTTCTTTTTATGGAATTTTAACATATGTTGGAATAATTCATTTCACCATCCATCTTTCTCAATCTCTGTTTTAAACTTTCAACCCTTTAACTTCTCTGAATATAAATTTATGACTTCATTTATTGTTTTGTTCCATTTTTTTAAACTGTTATACTATAAACCTAGCTTTTTTTTTTTTTTTTTTTTTTTTTTTTTTGGTGGCACTGAAGATTTAAGCCAGGCTACATCCCCAGTGACTTCAAAATTTTTTATTTTGGGACCGCCTTTAATTAAGTTGTTAATTTTCCAAGGCTGGACTTGAATTTGCAGTCCTCTGTCTCAGCCTCTCACAGTGCCAGAATTGTAGGTGTACGCTATGTACACATAGCTGTAATTCTGACTTTTTTTTATTTCTAAAAGTTCACTTGTGCTTTTACTAAACTATGCCTGCTCATCCTTGATATTTGATTTTTATTCGTTTTATACCATATTCTGTTCATATAAACATTATTATTGTTCATGCTTGTTTTATATTTTAAATAATTACAGTATTTTTCAGTATCTACTATCTGATAGCAGCCATGTAAGGACGGGGTGAAAATGTGTTTACTAAGAAAGAAAGCCTCAAACCCCAGAGTTTAAAGTCTCTAGTTCCAAAAAATGTGAATTCAAGTCCAAAGCCTGTTAAAAAGCAGAGCCATTGTCAAACACCTTTTGGGAAACTACTGCTTTCCCCTTTGACCAAAGTAAGTTGTAACCAGAGAAGTGTACTGTTTCATTCTTTCCTAAAAGTTAAGGTTGATACGTTGTGTCAACTTGAGAGGTTTAGAGGTTTAACTGAGACTAGGCAGGGAGCCAGGATCCTTACTTTGTAAATATCCTCATCTTGAGCCAGAGGAAAGCACAGAGATTTTGGGAATGCTATGCTGGCCCTGAGATATGGGAGTGGCCTGTGTGCTATATAAGGGAGAAAAAGAGGCTTGTTTCGCCCTTTTGCTCTGGCTGCTGCCTTGAAGTGTTGCCCCAGTGCCATGCCACACTTAGCCATGCCTTATACTTAGCTGATTACGGATCAAAACCTCCACAAACGATGAGCTAAATAAACCTTTCTTTCCTTCACTTGGTTGTTAGATATTTTGTCCCAGCAAAGAGCAACACACTCAGTTTAGGTCTTTGTAAATCCGGGATTTAGCCAAAGGTCTCTAACTTCTCACTGTATGATGAAAGCACTAATTTTTGTTTTTGACCTGCCCGTAAGTCATCTCTAAAAACAAAGCTCTAAACTGTCTTGGGTCCATATGCAGCTGTGGTATTGGGTTACCCCCAAACTAGTTTTCTTATTTCATTTATGACTTCAAAGAATTCCCATCAATTCCTTTAGATCTCATAAATTTGTGGAATTGTCATTTTTTATCGTAGTATATTTTTTAAAAATTTAGTATCTCATATAAATTTCATAACATTCATAATGATGATTAAAAATCATGTGATGATTTTAGTATTGTTGATGTGCTTGTGCAAGCCTCAGACACATGTACAGCAATTTCTGGCTCTGCCTATCTTGACCATGAGACAATCCGTCTTTTAGTCTTCACCTGTATCTTAGGTACTTCTTCACTCACACCAACATACAAAAGTCTGAGGTTGTTGTAGAGGGAGTTGGACCCAACAGTGGATTACAGGGAAGACCCGCTGGTAGATCACTCAATGTTGGGTCTCTTAACACTTCACTTCTCTCTTTTCTACAGTTCCCTCCCCTTAACCCAAATCATATTTAGTTTCCGTACACTCTTAAAGAGTGCATAACCGTCTTTCTGTGCCAGTAGCTCCTCTGAGTAATTATTTTTGCTTCTTTGTAAGCCTTTATAATGGTAGGAAGAGACCTGTAGAATGTCACTGAGAGAGCAAATGTGGAGAAAAAGCATTGAGAAAACATGGAGATAAATGCTTCAAGATTTTAGAGAAAGATCCTTGGATTCCTCTTGGGGTGTTGCTGAATTGCTTTAAGGTGCATAGCTTGTCTTCTGTCTTTGTGAACTCACATGAATGATTTCATGTCAAGAATGTTAGTGTATTCTGGCTTACTGTTACTCTTTTTCAATTTCCTGGGTTGAGATATGTAGATTTAACTCACTCCTCGGGGTGTTTTCTGCCTCTTTCATTGGGGTGATCACTTCAATGAGATTTTGTGGGTACTCTGCAGCTCCTGCCACATCAGACTACTGGAGGGCTACTAGCACTACTCTTTTGCTGGTACCTAGCTATGTTTCATCATTTTGTTGATATCCTCTGCCATTCACTGAGGTCAGTTTATGGGAACAATATTTCTCCAGAAACACTATATAATGTATTCACATTGTACAGCTCCAAAGGCAGTCAAGTGTGACACCAATCCTATTCCTTCAGTCAAATCTGAGATTTATCTAGTAATTATGATTTTTCTCCATATTTTTATGTTAATATTTAAATCAACTTTTGGAATACAGTACAACTAACGGTATGACAAATGTTTTGTAAACTGATAAGAATGAGAAAAACTAGCATAACAGGTTTCCTCTTTAGCAATTGAATATGTAGAATCTTTATCTGTACTCTTAGTGTAGGTTGATTTTCCCTCTCCTCTCCTCTCTTCTCCTCTCCTCTCTTCTCCTCTCCTCTCCTGTCTTCTCCCAGTTATGCTTTGGGTACAGAAGGCAAGAAAGAGAAGGCATAATTTTCAATGTCTATTTTGCTTATATAGAGAAAAAATGATAGTCATGGGGTAGAAAGGATCAGAAACTGGCAATAAGTTTAGATGAGAAAAATATGAAAGCTTCAAGGGAAGATTCTATCCTTTATTCTTTATTTTGATGAGTAGACAGCTATACTAAATATACTTTGTATTAACTAAAGACTCCTAAATAAATTATTTTATTAATTTGATAGCAGGATTTTTAAAAGAGTTAAGAACAAATTACCAATCCAGTGTGGTTACCAATAATTTCCTAGGACCATGCCATCTTTTAATCCTCTTGAAAATTCTGAGAGTCAATATTTTCTAGATTATACCTATACAAAGTAAAATTTAAATGCATGTTTAATTTTAAAAATTTTTATGTATGAAATTAAATGAGACAGAAAATGCTCATTAAAAGTTACAGTTTTTGAAGTGGCTTATACTGCTTATTTTTAGTTTCAACCTCCCAGTTTAAAACAGTGATATACTTGACATTATGAGATGCTTGATTTGTTTGCAAGAAATTTACCATCATGAAAATTTTCAAATTCAGTTAAAGTAAAAAAATCTTATTTTAATAGAAAACATTTATTGAATGTTTGTAATGTGCTAGGCACATGGCTGAAAAATGTACAGATATTATTTCCTCTAACGATACTGCCCTGCAGTATGGATAATATTATCTTAATTTTAGAAATGATGACACATAAAGAATTTAAATGACTTGCTAGGTCCCAAGTAGTGGATACAAGTTATAAATCCATATGCATCTAGCTTCAAGTCATTTGGTCCTTTCTTTGCTGCATTCCAATATGTTTTGCTATGAAAAACACAAACCTCGAAAACGCAAGATTTCTTTAAGTTGCTTGCTATGTAGATAATGTTTCCGTGTGTGTAAGAGTCTCCCTGCTATATAAAATCATAGTGCTCTACTGTGCAAATGCACCGAGGCAAGATGAGAGGAGTGTTCTCACAGGAAATACCCTGGCATTTGATATTTGTGAGAGTCTCAACTACTAGCTCAAAGCATTTCTCTGTTAAATTTAGATAATGTTAAATTTCATGTGATGACATCGTTACTTCTGAGAATTTCACTGTTTTAGGGTAGCAGCAAATAATGTGATCTCAAGGCTTGAGAAGCTGTAGTGTTGAACTAGTGCCCCAAAACATTAGTAAGTAGTTGTGATTCTTCAAGAATGAAATAAAAAAAATTTCAGATTACTTGTATACTTTTTTCCCATGTGGATACTGAGTTTCAAAGAAATAAATATCTATCAAATTATTTGGACAAAATTGTTTACAAAAGGAGCTATAAGCTTTTTATTTTGGTGGAAAGATGGCATGAAAATATTACTGAGGCACTAAGGATGTGAGGAACAACAGCAAACACAAATTAGAGGACCCCTGACTTAGTCCAATATTTTGTATCATACGTGAAGTAGACCCTTCGAACATGTTCAAGATTTTACAGATGAGACACATCTGTAAAGATGACACAAATTAAAACACACAAAAAGTAAATTATGAAGTTATTACAGTGCCCCCAAATCATGATTTAAAACTTTGAGACATGGCATATACCAAAGTGATTATGGGATACTTAAAATTACTCTGCTTATACGTAATTATGCCAGCATTAAACCATTGTAGTCTTCTTTTTGATTTGATGATTTCTGCTAATAATATTGGACTTCAAACCTAAAGAGCATTTTTAAATGTTAACTGAGCACTCACAAATTTGACTATATTGTCAACCATCTAGGAGGATAGTATGTGTGCGACTGATTTGCATGATAACTAAGAAACGCTAACCGTAGGCAATGGTTATCTTTAATACTAGGTTGGAAGAAAACCTGCTTAATCTTTGCCTACAAGGAAGATATTGACTTTATTTTAGTAAACAAATTTACCATTTGCACTGGAGGGCGACCTAGTTCAATGTTTCCTGCTGTAATAAGATCCTTATGGAGAGACTTGCACAGCCTTTAGAAGCTCTCACAACCTCTCAACAAGGAGAAAGCTGAACAAACTGAAGGTTAACAGTGCTTCTTAAATCCATCCAGGAATTGCAGTCATAGGACAAACCAATGTGTCCAAAGCCAGACAGACAGGAAGACAGAGTAAATAGCAGTTTATCAGGAGCAGAAGGTTTCAGGGGTGCCCAGCAGCTGGCAGACAAAAGGAAAAGGTAATGGACAAATTATCAGACACTGAGTAGGAACTAGATTGAGAGATTAAAAACAAGTTAGGGCCTTACAAGAGTGGAGCCACCCCGCACTTTCAAGAATTCTAGCTCCAGGTACCCGCCCAGCTTCTGGGGTAAAGAAGAGAGAAATATCCTCTCATGCCTCTGGTAAGAAGAGAAAAAGCAGACATTTTTAAATGCTCCCAAGCATTCTTTCTCTAACAGAAATCTGCACTGAGGGAAAATGTTACCCTAGCCTAACACACAAGGGCTGTACCCGAGCCTAGAAAACCTGGGAAATGTGAAAGCTGTGACTGCAGCCCTGTTTAACTTCTACCTCACCTAAAGAGATGGGAAGGATTGGAGCAACTGTGAAGGTTGTAGCCCAGAGGTATATGCTCACTACAGCACGGAGACCTCGTCATAAGTACAGACCACTTCCTCTCCCTTTACATCTTACCACCGCATCACTGGACTCCTATGTAATAACAGAGGGTTACAGTGAGAACTACAAGGATGGGACTCTAAGGAGGACTCTAAAGGAAATTCTAAAATAACTCAAAATAGATACAGCAATGCTAGAAGAAATTTGGAATGGTGCCAATAGCTACAATAGACAAGAAACACAATCAAACTACATGCCAGGTGAACATAAAATCTCACATCAGTACCTGTCTTACTCAGTCCCTTTTGCCCATATATTACATATGGTTTTTAGCAACACCCACCAAACTACAAGGTGCCCTAAAAGGCAAAAACCATAACCAGAGGAGAGAAAACACAGGACCAGACTCATGACAGATTTTGGAACTGAGAATAGAAATTTACAATAACTATGTCTAATGTGCTAAGGACTCTATCTTGGTCTGTTTTCTGTTCTTATGACAAAATATTCAAGGCTAGGTAGTGTATAAAAAAGTAGTACTTTTAGCTCACAGGCTAAAAGTGCAGTGGCAGAGCCTTATTGGTTCAGTATCTGCCACGGTGATGACATTACAGTGGGTGACCAGAAAGATTCAGCAGCCAGGCTTCCTGTTTCATAACAACTCACTCTCATGAAGGATAATTCGTTCTACAAGACCAACATGAATCCATTCTGAGGGTGATGTCCCCCCGGCCCAGTCACTTTACAAAGGCTCCAATGCTTTTTGTGAAGGAAATCTCATGAATGCTCTGAAAGACAAACATCATCACTGAAAACTCTACCACCTTTTCACATTGTCACACTAAGACAACACATGAACCTTTGGGGAACAAATGCACATTAATTATGGTTAATGTGTTAACAAAACCATCATGTCCTTTATAACATGTAATAAAAGATGAAATATATGTAGGAAGTTGTAAATGCTAGGCGTCAAGAACACTGCAACAAAAATGAAGGAGGTCTTTGATAAGCTAATCATTAGACTTGGCACAGAAAAGGAAAAAAAGTCAGCTTCAAGCTATGTCAACAGAAACATTTTAAAATGTAAAAGATAAAGATTAAAAAATATGGAACAGAGCATCCAAGAACTTTGGGAAAATTATACAAACGACATAGAAACTACTGATAAATTGGATTTTGTTGAAATTGAAAAATTCTGCTCTGACACACTTAATAAAACAAAAAGAAATATCACAAATGAGGAGAATGGACTCTTGAATTCATACAATAAGAAAATAATCCAGTTAAAAGTAGACAAAAGATCTGAACACACACTTCATCAAAAAAGTATCAATGACAAATACACATTTGGAAAGGTGCTTAACATCGTATATCATTAGAGAATGGAAATTAAAACAATGAGTTACTAGCACACAAGACTGAAACCTGAAACACTAACATTCCCAAAGGCATGTGGGGGTGTGGAGCAGCAGGAACTCTCGGGCACTGCCAAGTGTAGTGGTAATCGAAGACAGCTTTGCAGTTTCTCACAAGACTGAACATACATCCAGGTGTGGTACTGCACACCTGTGACCTCAGCACGGTGGGAGCCTGAGGCAGGAGAATCTCAAATTTGAGAGCAGATCAATCAACTTAGCAACTCATAGAGACCTATTGGAAAATAAAAAATAAAAAGGGTGGTATGTAGAAAGAGAAAGAGAGAGAGAGAGAGGGAGAGAGAGAGGGCTGGAGAGAGCAAGGGAATTCAGTCTTACTACATGATCTAACAATGAGACTTTTAGGTAGTTATCTGGGTTGAAAATTTATGAACACATAAAAATTTGCAAATGAACTTGCTTATAGTTGTATTTACAGTTGACCAAACTGGAACACACCAAGGCAAATGACCAAGCAAACTATGATACACAGTAGATACACTACACAACACCAAAAGAAATGAGCCATCAAGGCAACATGAAATACAGAGGAACATTAAATGTATAATGTTAAATAAAGGAAGAGATCTGAAAAAGTTATATATTGTATAGCTACAAATATCTGACATTCTGGGAAAATGCAAAACTAAAGAGACAGCTGAAAAAATATCAGTGGTTGCCAAGGATTCATCAGGAAGAGGAAAGGAATAAATAGTAGGACACAGAGCATTTTTGGGTTAATGAAACTATTGTGTAAGATTTCATAATGTTAGATACATGACATTCTGAGTGTGATGAAACCAATAGATGTGTACAACTAGGTGAACCTAGTGTAAAATATGAAGGTTAGTTAATAATAATCAATCAGTATTGGTTCATCATTGTAAAAATAAATACTCTAATGTGAAATGCTAAACAAGGGGAGACTTTGTGCCATGGGAGGGGAATAGAAGGTGATGGTATTTACCTGCTGTGCCTTTTTTCTGTAAACCTCAAATTTCTTTAAAATTAAAAAAAAAGATAGTTTGAAGCTAAGGCTGTCAGTTTCTCTGGTTGCCTGACGCACAAGAAAATAAGCCATGTAAAGAATTGTTTTAAAAAAATAGGTCCTTACTTTTCATGCCATATTGGGGTCTGGAAAATTTTCCCATGGATTTATCACTCTGAGTAGTCTGGGCAACAGAAAGAGGACCAAAATATATTTGTCTCCTACAAGATTTAATTAAGGGTCCTGTAAACAGACTCCAAACATCAGGATGAGGTTCACCTAAAATGCCAACCTCCTAAAATGCCAACCTCAACCACGCCTCTGCCTCACAATGTCAGCCAAGCCAGCTGAAAAATTTCATAAAACATCCACGTATACCTTTAAAATAGTAAAGGGGGGTTTTCTGGTTTGTTTTTACCTTTTTCTATTGACTTTCACACTTGGCCCAGGAACAGTTTGATGTATTAGCCATTATGCAGACTCTCTCTTGGCCTACCATGAGGCGCTTAGGGCAGTTCTGTCATCCATAATAACCTTGGCCAGTGAATTGGGGCTGACCTGAATCCCTTCCAGATCTGAAGTAGTGTTATTGATTACTTCAGCTGAGATCAAGGACAAATGTCATATAATTTTGCATTAGATAACTCTCATGGGATTAAAACTAACTAATAAGCCTTTCCTTTAGGAAACTCCCCTTAGTAAGAAAATACAGTTTCATTTTAAAGATGTTCGCAGTGATATGAAAGATACAGAATTTGCTTGTATTTTATTAAATACTAGATAAAAGTCTCTTATGACCACCTCGAGTCAACTGTATCTTCAGGAGAGATGGGAATTCAGGACTGCTTTCACACATGAAGTGCAGTTTCAGTGGCACACATATTATCTGACTGTTCCTATGCTGTTAGGAGCTGTCTAAATGGGTCCTTCATGAGTTGAAGGACGTTGATGGTGCCACCAATGCAGTTACAAGCTGAATGCTAAGTCTTATGGTTTCTAATTACACTCAAGAATTAAGATGTATTCTGCCTGGTGTTACTACTGTTTCTCTCCCACCACTATTACAAAATCAGTGTGTCAAATTATGATTTTTACTTTTTCTTATATTCATCTTTGATTCTCACACATATTTCACATACACCTTCTTGATTTAGGGAAACAAGGACATTATCAGCCTTATCATGCTCCTCATTTGACCTTCATGGACCACTGTAAGAGAAATTGCTAAGCAATGCACTCAGCCAAGTGTCATTATTCTTATGATGTAGTACACTGTGAGCTCCACAAGTTAATCCAAATGGCTGAAGCAACATTCATTTATGAATTCTTTACATTATCTTAGATTTGTTTTCCATCCAGATAGTATACTGATTAGCTTGACCTTGGTTTGCTCTAAGTAGAAAGACGTGTCTTATTCTGAATGTCAAGTATTCAAAATAATTTTAATATAATTCCCTATCATCTGTTCTGATCATTGCTCAGGAGACAGCTGTGAGAAGGTGATGTGTATCAAATACTTTGATCATTACTCATTGTTGAGTGACTTCTGTGGTACAAATGACCTAGAAAGTCAAAAGTATGACATGGATTAATTTAAAGTTACAAAAGAAGGGGGTCAGAGTTGGTTGATCAGACTGAAAGAGCCACATTGCAACCTGAAAAGCTGTCACCAGCAAGGAGGTGTCACTAATGACCCTGAGGAGGTTCAAAGACTTATCAAAGTACTATCAATTTCCCAGAAATAGCAAGGACAATCTCTCTGGGATGTAGTCTCTCTGGATGTAAGACAAATGGGTCAGCTTTTGGTAGGAGTCATGAGTCTAGTAGTCTAAATCAAAGATCTGATAACCTTCACTTTAAGCCAAATCTCTATAGTAGAGAGGTGCTGCCATGTGTGTTACAATAGCTAATTGAGCCGTTAATATTGGCAGGCTACATAATGGTCTCCCCATGTGAAGCCTGATCCTATGCAAATCCATCCCATGGGCAGCTACATGTATGGTTCAGACAGTATCATCACTAATCATGATTATTTCCCACAGTTGATGGCCCAAAGGAGGGATCCTTAACCTGCTAGGCTGTAACTTGCCAAATGGTAAACCAAACCCAGGCATTAATAAAAAGCAAAGTCAGTAAAAGTAAAACAAGGTTCAGGGAGAGGAGTATTAATTTACCTATGACTCAGACCTTGAGTTCTGTCACCAAGCAAGGTAACGAGGTCCATTCTAGTCTTGCCTACTTTGGGCTATGGCTGAGGTGTGGCTGTGGTGCATAAACACCATTAAGTTTCAGCTTGGTTATAAGCGAACAAAGCCCAGGCATGTGTGTAGGAGAATCTCCCGAAACAGGAAAATCCAGGGGCTTGCTTCAGTAGCAGGGAGGGAAGAAGTTTCTTCCTGTTAGAGAGCTGCCAGTTTTTCTTGTAAAGTCAAGAAGCCATTGGAGTCAGGCCAACAGGGTTCTTGAATATTCCCTTTCCATTTAAGAAGTAAGGTCTTACATACCCTTCTTTATCTTGTAAGTCTAGTGTCTTAGTTGATCCTCTTCGAAATGGAAGTATCCAGCTATAGTCTCAAGGACTCCTTGAGTTAGGTGTTTGCTTTTGAGACAAATCATAAAATAAGCTAAAAGCTAGATGGGAGGAGAAGGGGATAAATTCAAACCCCAAGTGCAATTCAGGTTGTAACTATCTCCTTTTGCCAGAGACTCCATTAGGCAAAATTATGAGTCATAGACACATCTAATGGACTCTTAGATAACACCAGAGTCTCACGCAACAAAACATTGTTTTGTTTTGATTGGCTTTATTCTATTTCATTTAGCTTGCTTTTATACACTTTAAAATAAAAAAGAAATTGGAATTTATTAAATTTTTAAAATTTTGGACTTCAAAAGATACTATTAAGACAGAAAGTTATCATAAACCTACAGAATGGACAAACATTTCTACACTATATAATTGATGGAAGAACATGTAAATATATAGTATATACAAATAATTACTTACAAGTCAACACAAGTTGAAACCTAGTTTTAAAAAATGGGCAAATAGACCAGGGATTTAGCTCAGTGGCACAAGCACCTGCCTGGTAAGAGCAAGATCATGAGTTTGGTTCCTGGTATCAAAAACAAAATTATAAAAAAATGGGCAAATAATCTAATGTGGGTTTTTTTCTTTTTTGATACCAGGATCAAACTCACAACCTCATGCTTGCCAAACAGATGCTTATGCCACTGAGCTAAATCCCCAGCCCAATAATATAATTTAAAGATAAGGAACTGTCTCAGAAGAAGATATACATGTGGCCATCAAGGATATGAAGAGTTTAATCAATATTATTAGTCAAAATGGAGATGTAAACAAGAGCCACAGTGAATTTCCATGCCTGCCCACTAGGATGGGTCTAATAAAATAGTCAGATAACCTGTGGTGCATACATGGATGCAGGAGAACAGAACATGTGCTTATGTGGGGGACACACGTAAAGTGGTGTAGGTAACTAGAACAATGTGACGGCTCCTCAGAATGGTTAAACATAAAGTTACCATGTGTATTCAGTTTCCTGAGGCTACCATAACAAAGTTCTATGAAATATATAATACAAACTAAATGTATTGTCTCACATTCCCGGGGGCTGCCTATGCAATTCATGTGTTAGCTGGTTTGGTTCCTTTTGAGGGTTCTGGGGAACCCTCTCTCTTGTGTCTTTACTTGCTTGAGGCAACTACAGGTGTCTCTTGGCTTATACTGTTTTTCCTCCTATTTCTTCATATTGTCTTACGTATATCTATGTCTCTATTCAAATTTCCCCTCTTTTTCAAAGTAATTTTTTTTTGGTGGTACCAGGGATCGAACTCATGACCTCATGCTTGTCAGGCAGGTACTTAGGCCAGTGAGCTAAATAAATCCCCAGCCCCTTCCCCTCTTTTTAAGTACATCAATCATACAGAACTGCAGTCCATCCTAATGGTCTCATTTGAACTTGATTACCACAGTAAAGATCTTCTGCTCATTTTAGTTTACATTTTGAAGTATTGGAAGTTAGGATCACAATTTATCTTTTGCTTGCGGTGGGGAATAGAACACAAGTCTAAGTCTAACACCACATAGCCTAGTAATTCAATTCTTAAATGTATACATAAAGAAATGAAAACATATGTGCACCCCAAATCTTGTCTATGAATGTTTGCAGCAGCATTATTATAATAGCCTAAAAGCAGGAACAACCCAAATCTCCATCAACTAATAAATAGTAAGTCTTCAATAGAGCAATTGTGTTAATTCTCTCTGAATATTTATCCAACCTTCTATTCCCGAGACAAACCCACTGTTCATACACCACCCACACACCAAGCTATTGTGTAAGTGATTTTTATTTATGAAAGTTATTCACTAATATTCTGTTAAGCATTTTTATGTTTAATTTCACACAGGATATTGCTCTGTAATATTGTCTTTTTGTAATAACTTTCTCTGGTTAGGATATTAACGCTATGCTGTTTTCACAGATAAATTGATAAATTGGCTCTCTTCCTATATTTTCTAGGGAAATTGTGCACAATCAGTATTATTACTTCTGTTAAAGTATTAGAGAATTGACTAGAAAAGCAATGTGCTCCTAGAGTTCTCTCTGTGGTAAGCCATCGAATTAAGAATTCACTCTTTAAAACAGATACAAAGCAATTACAGTTAGTGGTTACCACTTGCACTGGTTTTAGAAAGGCATTTCTCTTAAGAATTTTCTCCTTTATTTAAATTGTCAACTTTTGTCATAAAGTTATCCTGGGTACCATGTTTTACTTTATAAGTCTTCATATTTAATAAGCAATGTTGCCTTTTAAATTCCTGATCACTTACTTTCTGTGTTTTCTTGCCTGTGCTCAAAACATATTTAATAATTTCTTTAATATTTTTAATAAACCAACTTTTGGATGCTTTTGATCAACTTCTGTTGATGTTCTGTTGTTGTTCCATATTCATATCTATTAATGACTTCTCATTTAATTTTGTTGGTCTTTTCTTCTCATGTAAGTTAAAAATTGCTGTCTTTTGCTACCTTCTTAAACTGGTGATGAAAAGCACACATTTATACCTTTTTCCTTTTGTATTACAGACCAAAAAGGCATAATTTTCCTCAGAGCATTATTTTGGTCATATTTCATACATTTTTATAAGCTTTGCTTTCATTATATTTTTATAAAAACTATATTTTAACTTCCTTTGGGATTTCTTCATTGACCCATGGATTATTTAGTTTTATAATTCTCAAATATCTTGAAATTTTCTAAATATAATGCTGTTTCAACTTTCTAATTTAATATTTTTATGCTATTGGAGATACCTTGGATTTTTTAATACTTTTATTGATACATGCTTTATGGTTTGGTATATGATCTGTTCTGTTTTTCTATCAATAAACTCAAAAGTTTTCTGCATCTTTTCCTTATTTTTTTTTATTTTCAGCATTTCTATTTGACTTTAATAACACATCTTCCTGGTGAAATTACCTACCTGTGGTAAGAAGTATAATGGCTCCACAGAGACAAAATGGGATAATTAATAAGGGAACTTGTAATCATAGCATCCCAAAAAGGAAAACAGGAAGTTAGGAACATATGGTCAGAGTCAGAAATGAACTGCCAGGTTCACTGATGCTGCCATTGAAGGCCTAGTAATGTCCATCGTCCAAGGAATGTAAATGCATTTGGAATCAGGGAAAATCAAAGAAAGCAATGTTCTCCTTTCAGAAGAAACACAGCCCAATTCACGTCTGATCTTAGGCCAATAACTTTTGGTTCTACCTCTTCAAATATTCTGTTATTCAGATACAGATGCTAAGATAATAAGTTTATAGCCTTCTTTTTGGCTGCTAAACTTGGGGTGATTAATACATTAGCACTAGCAAACTAATAGCAAAACAAATATACCAAATATATCTCATATATATCTGACATATGATCTATTTCATCTATATGTATACATATATATGCACATATATCTACATCTATATCTATCTATATCCTGTTCACAAGAGGTGAGCCACCAACTTTCACTACATTCTTTAAAATATTTTCACTTGTGTTTTAACGTTCTCTTCTGATAACCCTTTTAGTTGGGTCACCCATCACCATCTGTGGTTCTCGTGATTTTTTTTTTCAATGGAAGAGAGGTCATTGATTTTTACTTCTTTGCAGGTCTCTTTTTTAATTGAAAGCTAGACACTGAGTAAATTAGCAGTAGAGGCTGAGTACACAACATTTATTTCTAGACAAGCATACCTTTCCTTCTGTAAGCTGCTAAGGTGGATTTGAGCTGAAATGAATCTTCAGTGTGTTTTCATGAGATGCCTTTTGTCACGGGCTTGACATTATTTGAGAGCTTGACCAGATCCCATCTATTAGCAGAGACTGAGATCCAGGGGCCTGAAGGCTTCATCTCGGTCCCCTTGTACTACTCTCTGTCTCTAGAAGGTCCCATACAACTGCTCCTAGGGGACAGACTTCTTCAGTTTTCCAAAATTTCTGTAGGCATTGAAGCTACTAACTTGTTTTGCATGTGATGTTCAGGACAGGGTTTATGGGGCTGTGCTCCTGCCCTGTCTTCTAACTCCAGCATGCTCTACATTCCCGTTCCTCTGCACAGGGAGACAGGGCTCTCTCCTCCAGCTCACCCACTGTTTCCCTGGCCGTAGACAGCCACCGGCTCCCACTGAATACAACGTCCAGGTTACCCGCCAGATCCATCTTACGCTGTTGCTCAGTGGTCAATCTTGTCATGACTGCTCAGTGAAGGTTCATGGAAAAGAGGGGGCAAGTCCTACAGACTCCTCTTGTGACCCAGCCATTTACAATTGCTAGTGGTCTACATTTAGACCTTTATAATTCACTGAAAGCTTATTTTATTTTTACCTATGTTGCTCTTTGCTCTGCCAATGATGAAACTGGCTACAGTTTCTTCTTGTTCAGAGAGACTTGGTTTCTTCCTGTATTTGGCTCACTATAACGCTGGGTAACCCCAGAAGGACTTAAGTGATAGAGGAATATCTTTATGCTGTCAGTTTCTCCCTTTTTTACTTTCTAATGATGGGAATGAGATTCGCATAGAAACATCTACATCCTGAGTAAAAATAGAAAGATTACATTTGAAACTTAGCTTGCACATTTTGGTCACATTTTTCTGACAACCCCCAGAATGAATCAGTATCTGTAGCATACCATAACACTCACAATGCTTCTGGAATGATTTTACTTCTTTCCTCCATCATTGTCAACTCCTAGGGCCGGTTGAAATTTTTACAAAAACATTAGAAAATCACTATGCCTCTACAGTTTTGAGGAACCACTGTATAACAATTTTCTGAAACTTTGTAGTAGTTGTATTGTCAACTACTAATTGGGTTTCAGCATAAATTTTACTAATTTCTTTCTCTGCATACTTGTGTGTTTCATTCCCTTTGGCCTAGATTCAATTTTATTAAGCCATAATTTTAAAAAGTATTTTGGTTTTAGGTACTCAAATTTCTTAAGATATATTTTTCTCACCTTTTAATATTATTTTGAATATGTATATCATTTTAGGTTTATAATTATTTTCCCTAGAGGATTTTAAAACATAATCAAAGACACATACACATACGGTGCTAAATCACACCCAAACAATACACTTATTCTAGTGCATGTTTCCAAAAATGTACAAAAAGAATTGAACTCTCATACTACTTTTATCATCTCTGTGCCACTTAATGAAGTGATATTCTGCCAATGAACATTTATTAAAGTCTTTCAGTGTGCCTGACATATTACACAGCCCTAGAGATTCCAATAAGAAGAGAAAACACTGACTTCAGGTTTTTTAGAAGTCGGAGAACATTTTACTACATTTTACAACAGTGTTTTAATAAAGATAAATTCAAAATATAGTGCTTACAAATAGGAAGTATAACAAAAACTGACAGGTTCAACATCCTGAGGATTAGCTATTTAGTTGAGTCTTGAGATAAGTTATGTGCAGTTTTTTAAAAAGAGTAAAATTTGAAGAGATTATTCCAGGATATGAAAGCTGTAAATTCAAAGACCCATCAGATAAAAAGAATATAGAAGCTCTAGAGTGTGTCATTTACTGCGTTTCATGTAGTATACTTCAAATACTATAAAACTTGTATTTATGTGTATACGTATATGTATATGTATATGTATATGTATATGTATATGTATATGTATAATAAAAGGAATGTGTATACATGTATATGACAAATTTAAGGCATGCCCTGCTAAAAATTAAATACTGAAATACAGCAAATTAATAACTTTAAAACACATATATGAATCGATTTAGCAATCAATTTAGTCCACGAATTTTGCAGTCCCTGGTCTAGATAAAAAACATTGTGAAACACTGTGTCACAGTCTTGTGTCTTACTCATATGGCCATGGACACCATTAAATTTCCTTGACTTTTAGCATCATCATCTACAGGCAATTATGCTTCTAAAATTCTAGCAATAAAGTTGTAAAATACTAAAGCTCTAAGCTTGACATTACATTGTGTGGTAGAGACTATAGGCAACAACCAAAACAATAAACATGAAGATCAAAGCGCTAAGTACATTCACCACATTTTCCATAACACCCCCATGGCATTTATTTCATTTTACCTGACATCATCTTTAGGTGAGTTTCTGTTATAGCCTCTTAAGACCAGGAATTGTGCTTTTTTTTTCAACTTGATCAGTTCCACAGGAACTGATAGTAGGTAACCACAAAGCATAGCCAAAATAAATCTAAAAGAATGAACAATTTGTGAAGACAAAATTGCATGTCTCTTTAAATAGTATCAGGAAACTGAAGCTCTGGAAAAAAAATTGTATTAGCAGAACTAAACAACGACAAAGAAAAGCAACACCTAGTAAACAAGCAAGAGAAAAAACTAGTTTATCTCTTTGGCAAATATATTTAATTGGCAAGAAACTATTTTCCTTTCATGTAAAAGATGTGAAGGGATTCTGTACTATTGTCACAACATACCACCATATATTCTCTACTATATTAAAGTGGAAAAACCCCTTTCTCTATTTTCATTTTTCCAACATGCCTCATATAATACGTCTTCCGCACTTGTTCACAGATGCCTGAAATTCACTTCCTGGTTCTTCATTCACAGTGACATCTTGGGCACTGTATTTCCATTTCCTGTTTGACCCACCTGTTCCCCCAAAGTCACACGACATGCCCTGCCATCTCAAAACCTGCAGTTCTAATTCTGTACTTTCTACCTGTAAAAGCCTATAAAAACCCCAGACTACCAGAGGTCCTGCCTTTGTTTTTGGGTGTGAGCCTGGCCAGGACCACCTGTGTAAAATAAGGGTGTTTACTACCTCCAAATCCCAGGTATTGTTTTGGTGTTTCTGCTTGTCATAGCATCTGGTGCATTGGCTGGGAAAACCAACTGTGCTGACTTCTTTGGTCACTAGTTGTGGCCCTGATAGAAGGAGCAAGGACCTCTCCAGGTCCTGACAGGAAAGTGTGCCCTTGAGATTTCTCGAGTCTCCTTGGAGGTCTAAGGTGAAGATTCCTGGCTCCGGGTTCAAGGAGCTCACATTGAACTCCAAAGGGAGGAGGACACTGTCCATCTGTCTGTCTGTCTGTCTGCTTGCCTGTTTGAGTCCAGTAAGACCCCCAGGTGCACCCCAGTTAGTCTGTCTGTCAATCCTTCTCAGCTTAAGCCGAAAGGGAATCTGATCAGCTCTCCTTAGTCAAGGCCACCCTCAAGGGAAGGGAGTTGGAATGTTTAACCGCTGAGTGCCTGGTAAGTGACTGTGTGAATGAGTGGAATGGACAGTGTGAACAACACGCTGCTCCATCTGTGCACCAAGACTGAAAAACTCTGGTTGCAGTGGCTAAGCTCATGACAGGAGAGAAACTGTTTTTCCTAAGGTGTTTTCAGCTTGGAGTTTAATAAAATCTGCTTTAGATTCATTAAATACTAATATACCCAAAGTTTCTGTTTCAGAACAGAAATAAAAATGGGCTGCCCACCATGTACTAGCTCAGATCCAGCGCCACATAAAGCTTTGATACTCCTGGGGCTGCTCACCTCTGCCGCCCAGGACCTGTGCCTTGGAAAACATGATAGCAATGATGGCATCAGGAGCAAGACCCATGATGACAAGGGTGGTTTCTCCCTCTCAGCTTCCCTCAGCAAGGCATTATGTGATGGTGCACACCTATCGTCCCAGCTACAGGAGGGACTAAGAAGAAAGAAATACTCAGTCCTACAGTGCTTACCAGAGAAATCAAGAGATGATAAGCAGAATATAACCCAATAAAAAGTCATTGAGGAAGTATGAGTCAATATAAAGCCCCCAAATTAAAAAATTACAAATATTAAAATCATTGATCTCAAAACAAAAGTGCAATATTAGGTCTATCTACCTCCCAAATGTTTATAATACACATCTTTTGGGAGCTAAAATACCTACTTTAATTCTGACAACTATATGTAGACCTCTGTCTCCTTCAGTGATAAGATTATTAATTGATAAAGCCCATCCAGTGTCTAAAAATTAACAAAATTAAAACACTTTAATTTTCTCTCACTCTTTTCCAAAAGTTTGAAAGTAGCCATTCAGTTCCTTTGCTTATTGGTTTTATTTTCTATTTGGCAATACATCCAGTGTCCATTGTAATGTTATTCTCTAGAAACATATTTTGCTAAAGATTAGAGAGCCACCCTGGAAAAATTCTTGGATCTTAATTGTCTTTCTGCACCTGAGATAATTAAAATCTAGTACCTGTGTCATACAAGTCATTCTTTGGTCTCTTTCCCACTCTCCAGCTCCTGAAAAACAACAGTATGCAATGGTGTTTGGTCCTAAGCAGTTCTCTTCTCCATGGTCTCTTAGTTTCAGGAAAAAGTTTCCAGAATGGTAAGTTTCCACTTCCTAGCACACTTCCAGAGTAAAGCTGATCTTCACTCATCTCCAGGTTATACTAAAAAACTGGTCTAGATTTAATCTTGTGGCTCTAAAAGATAAATACACAAGTTCTAGTCCAAATTTATTTGCTTTTAGTCCTTCAGCAAGACTAAAGATTAACACTTCTCTCCCCTTAACTGATGCTGTTTTTGTAACAAGATGAATGACTCATTTATTTATAACATATATAAATTCGTTGATTAAAAGCATTGATAAAAACCTTATACATATAATTTTAAATTAAAACAGATATTTAAAAAAGACACAGTCCCAGTCCCCAGAGGACTGCCTTGTTGAAATTTCTCTTGAGAACATCTTGCAGGCCAGTCGCTATTCTCAGAGATAATCTTTTTTATACCCAAACCTGTCCTGTTCAACCCCTCTAAATATTTAAAATTATCTTTATCAGTTTGTCCCATTAGAAAGGACAATTACATATGACTTTCAAAACAACAATTTGGATATTCCAATCAGATAAACTGTCTTTCACAAATGTAAGAGACTTTTATTCCTCCAAATTTTTCTTATAAGAGATCTGTACTAATTGCCCTACAAAAAATTCTGACTAGGCCATTCATTTATAATTACAAATTTCTAAAATTGTAAAAGAGTTATTATAATTCAATTTGGTCAAAATATATTTGAGTGCACTCTGGTTTTAAAAATAGATTTGTCTTATGTATATTTATTTGTCTGTGCATCCAATCTGTAAACAGCTGTTTTATTTGAGCTCAACAAACTTTTCTTCTTTTTGAATATTTGAATTTTGGAGCATTTGTCTGTAATTTTATTTAGTTTATGGATAAATATCATCAAAATTAGAGATATGCAGGCCAGAGATATAGTTCAGTGGCACTTGCCTGGCAAGT
Organism: Dolichotis patagonum; assembly: GCA_004027295.1. NCBI lineage: Eukaryota > Metazoa > Chordata > Mammalia > Rodentia > Caviidae > Dolichotis > Dolichotis patagonum. The sequence goes on along the minus strand of PVJX010006415.1, from coordinate 6,029 downwards.
GTAAAGTCCTGAGTTTGATTCCCAGTACCAAATTAAAAAAAATTAAAGACGTGCTTCCACCTAAGTTTCCAGCTGGTCAAAATGATGTTAAAATTGGTTTTATAAATGTAATGCATAGTGCTGTTTATTGTTAATTGTTACAATCTGGTTTGCATAAGTCATCCAAAATTGTTAAAATAATTAAATAAAATTCCCTTAGGGTGGGGAAAAACTTGGACAGGACTCTAATTGATGAACAAGGTTTTCAAATGGCTATGACAATTCATTGTTGCTGCTCTCATGGTGTATTATATGTATTCATGCCTTCAAATGTACAGGCCTTCTAAAATATAAAACTGGTATTATTTATGGTGATAAACATTGTCTTTCAGACTCAGACATCTGCCTTTCTCTTCTGCATAGCTTGTTGGGATAAGACGTTCATGTTAAGCCAACATAAGGTGGTCAGCCAATAATAATATTTTTAATAAAACCTTATGTGAGATATATATATATATATATATATATATATATATATATATGATGCCTAGTCATATGTAATATATAAGGATGCCTAGACATTAAACAGTCCAGGCAAGGTCACTGTCTTAGTTAATTTTTACTCGTTGCTGGGACAAAATACCTGACACTCAAAATGAAGGAAGGAGAGGTTTATTTCTTACAGTTCTTGGAGGTTTCAGTCCATACTCAGTTGGCCCCAGGGCAGAGAGGCATGGTGGGCTGTAGTTCATGGCAACTGCAAACTGCGAGGTGTGAACTGGCAAGAGAGAGACACACCTTCTTCCGGCCATTACACCATACACTGGCTCCACCCCTAGGTGGGTGTAGCACTCACACCACCAATCCAAGTGCTAGACAACAAACCAATCACAAATGTTAGATTTGGCAGAGTCCATAATTGCATGAGGATTGGGGGCCACTGACATAAACCATGACAGTCATTACACTTCAATGACATCCCATTAAAGGACTACAAATTAGGTAAGAACTTCTTACACATTAAATAGCGATGATTGACTAAAAAGGCTAGTCTATGTCAAAATAGTGATTTAAGTGTTTGACAAAAATGCTATCATAATTTTCATGCTAAAATATTATGCATGGCTTTTAATCTCAATTTTCTCTGTAAATCTATGTAGCTCTTGTCTGTTAATATCTCCAGGGATTTAACTACTAGAATATCTATGGTTGACAAGCAATAACAGTTCTCTTACTATACTTTATATATCAAGTGGCTTGATATTCAGATAGAACTTTTAATAATTAAGCTCACTGCTTCCATTACAAAGTAATATTATTAACCTTCTCTTATGAATGTTCAACAGCTGCAGTTTAGAGGCCAAAACTAAAAAGATAGATGGGCTAAGAAGATAACCAATACTTCAGCCCATCCCTCCAAGGTCAGTGAGGACCCAGCATATGAAAAAACCATTTCAGTGACATCCTACAACTCTGGTAAGTTATACAACCTCCTAAGGAGATTATTGGATGGTGGAAAAAAGAGACCAACAGTGTATAGTGTGCCTATGGAGAGTCACCAGGACAAAAGTCTCCCAAGCTTTCACAGAAAGCAAGTTATTCAAACAATGACCATGACTCACTCAGACAGCTGACACTGTCAGAAAAGCTATGCAGGGTTCCAAGGTAAATCCTGAGGAGACTTAAATGACTTTGATTGATAGCTAACAAGACGTTCCTGTTTGTTAACACAGGCCTCGATTTAACTTGGTCTTGAACACCAAGCAGAAAAGTATAACAAAGAGATATTTAAGACAAGGCTATAATAAGCTAGAAAACAACAACAACAACAACACTGGGTTGCAATCACTATTCCACCCCCATAAAAACAATTTCTGCATTTGACTCTTTCACAAATCTGTTTTTGCGTTCTGATGCTCACGTTTTAATTACGTATGTTCTAATTTCTCAAAATTTGTTTATTCTTGCCTAGAGGCTGACAAACTCCAAATAACCACACAGATAAAATCAACAATAAATATGCTAGATTTCTTTTACTAGGATCCACTGAATCAGTCTTGTAAAAAGAGCTGATACCTGGTAAACCACAACACTTCTGTCTGAGACCCATTAGATTGGTTCTCTGCCAGAGGGGGTCTCTGACTGTGGTCTGCCTTCACACTGACCCTTCTCAGCTGGAAGTAGTTAAGATAAAAACTACACCCAGTGTCCCCTGGCTGCGGTTCAAGGTTGCTCTTCAAAAATACAAATAGCTAAGTTAGTTACAAGTATTATAGGAAATTATATAGGGGTGGGCCTTCGACACAAAAGACAATTAGGGCCAAAGACACATTCACTGCAGTCAGTCTTTTAATTTAAAAAAAAAAAAATTCCTTCAATCATGGAGCCCAGGTTTGAGACCTCCTTCTTGGTCCACTGCCTGTTATTTTTTATTCTGCTAGTAGGACCTCATAGCCTTAGTCAGTTAATACAGTATGTGACCCGACACCTAGATTCTATCAAACTGCAGATGGTCTTACCGAGGGCTCATAAGTGGCCCTGGGGTCCCCAACAAACCTTGTCCCCTATTCAGCCTTAAACAACAAAAATATGATTTAAACAAACATGGTGTGAACAAAGATTCATCTATATACAAATAACAGCAGCGAATGAAGCATAAAAGCTCCTTTTATTCTATTTTTATTTTTTCAACCTGCCCCATAAAATACAGCCCACTTATTTGCGGATGCCTGCAGTTTACTTCCTGGTTCTTTATCCAGCCCTACATCTTGGGCCCAGGTTTCCACTTCCTGCTCAGCCCACCTGTTCCTGAACTCAGGAGACCTGGCCTACCGTATTAAAACCTGCAGTTCCAATTCTGTACTTTCTGCCTGTAAAAGCCTATAAAATCCCCAGAGGGCGGGGCCTGCTTTCCTGTGTTGTTGGGAGTGAGCCTGGCCAGGACCACCTGTGTAAAATAAAGCTGTTTACTGCCTCCAAATCCTGGGTGTTGTTTTGGTGTTTCTGCTTGCCATGGAAGTATCATCTTTTGCCATTGAAATGGTCCTATTTTGCTGTGTACTGTTGAAGAAATATTGTACTGTTGCTTACAGCAAGGCTATTTCCTCAGTACTTTTATTTGAGCTTTCTCTGTGCTCCAATAGTGCCTTGTTTATGACATTATTATAGGACTGCTTATGTATAATTGTGGTGAGCACTGTATATTTTTCTCTACTCTAAGGCCAGAAACTTCTCTAGGGTAGACATATTATGTTATACATCTTCATAACTAAGATTGATTACAATGCTCGCAATATATAGTTGGTGCAATTGGTAGTAATAAGAAATAGTGTGATATTTTCATGTCAGGTTAAATTGTGTATTGTATTGTTCTAAGGCTTCCAACCTATGCAAATGCTAGGGGTCATTGCTTCTGAGGGAAAAGCAGACAGCAGCTTGAACAATAAAGCCATTTCTCATCTTTGACTGGTAAGTAGTACTTGTGAGCAGAAGCAAGCCTCTGTAATCAGACTGCTTTAAATTACTGAGATTGTTCTTAATGCACAGTGATCTGAATTGCAGCATTTTATCATTAGGCAAATAGAGAAGGCCAAAATGTGAGCCAACAACTAACGCAACCAGATGAAACGCCGCGAACCACTCTGCTCGGTCCTTCCTGAATTACTGACCTGTAACATCACACGCAAAATAAAACAATGTTTATTAACACTAGTAAGTTATAGGGTAACTCAGATTGTCTCAAAAGTAACTGAGATAAGCCATGCTTTAAAAACATGTGTGATGCAAGCTGGAGATATAGCTTAGTGGTAAAGCACTTGCCTGGCATGCAAGAAACCCTGGATTCAGTCCCCAGCACAAAACAAACAAACAAACAAACAAGCCAATACTCTCCAATTTTGTTATTCAAATAAAAATATCATTTTCTGTCCTTGATTACTCATCATCTTGAAGTGTTTCATTGGTACTCTAGTAGTTTTCAATATAGTATTAACACGGCAAGACTACCGCAATTGTTTTTATTGCTGTGTAACAAACTGCCATAAATGCAGCGGTGCAAAGCGATGATGCAGATTTATCACCTCACAGGTTCTGTATAGTTGAGAGTCCTGCTTGGATGCTGCTGTCTTCAATGCAGGGATCACTTGGCTGAAAGCAAGGTGCTGGCTGGGCTGAGTTCTCCTATAAGAGCTCCAGGGGAAATCTGTATCTACCTCACTCAGATTGTTGGTAGAATCTAGTTCCTTCAGGTTGTCGGACCAGGTAAGTTTGCCTTACTGTCAACTACGGTGCCGTCCTTATCTTCTAAGTGCTTTCTACAATTTCCTGCACCATGCCGCTCTCTCCTGACCTCAGTGGTTGCTCCGTAAAGACAAATAGGAATATGTTTCAGCTGTTTCTGAACTCTATCCTGTCTCTGACCTCTGGAACGAGGCTTAAAAGGGTCTTGTGAATAAGCCAGGCCCACCTGGACTATATATCCCATTCTTAAAGTCAACTATGCCAGCTAATGTAACTTCATCCTGGAAGTATCCATTACATCTACAGCCTAGAAAATTATACACAAGTGCATATGAAGGGCCAGGAATCTTGGAGGCCTTATAATCCTTCCTATCACCACTTCTTTTTTATTTTATTTTATTTTATTTTATTTTATAAGAGAAGAAAGAAAAAAAACAGAATAAAGGGTAGCAACAATACCGAATTCCAAAGAATAAAAGAAAAGAACAACAACAAAAAAACCCCTAAGAGATTATTACTTGACAAATTACATACTGACTTCTTGGAAATAGTTGTTCAAATTATAAGGTTAAAACATGTAAAGTACACATTCAAACAATGAGTCTGTTAACAGTTCTGTTCCACGATCTGACAAAAAAAACAGCAATATGGTCATCCATCTTACCCACTCAAATATACATTCAATTATATCAAAAGAGTAATATTAAACACAACAAAACAGAACAAAGTGGATCACAAGAAAGCAATGTAAGGTACATAAATTCCAAAACTAAACAATTGGAGATATTTACTCTCTAACGTATTGACTCTTGTTTTCTTCCAAATAGTTGTCCATATTGTCACATACAGGGAATTCACATGAAACAACATAGTATGGAATTGATCTGAGCAGGACGAGGAGGGCGTTTCAGGTCTTCAAGACCAGACAATAGGGAAGCCGAGAATGGCTGTCATAGTGTCTCTCATTCTCCTAAAAACAGCCGTCCATACCTTCATGTGTGTTGAACTTAAACAAAACAAGCTAAAATCACTTTGAACAAAGAATGATAATTTTGCTGGACTTCACATCATGACATTATGGAATCAGCACTGGGTACTGTAGTGTCTCTTTTTCTTCAAAGTAGTTGTTCATTTCAACATGTGTTATATAGTTGGTTCTTGTAAACTGTTTATAAGCTCTACACATGCATGAGTTTCTAAATGTATATCTATTCTTTCTTTATTAGAGGTAAAAACAAAACAAAGCAAGATGAAACAAAACAATTCCTAGAAAAGCATGAAGCAAAAAAGTCATACATAACCGCAATACAAGGTGATCTACAATGGTTACCATGGTGTCTCAGCAGTATATAACAACATTAATAAAAACAAAGCATTGGAGACATTATAAGACTTCAAAAGCAAGTAATAATCAAACCAGAGTGGGTATCTTAATCAATCTTGTCATCTTCAGTGTAGTTTGCTATACTCTTAGACTTGATGCTATCAATCATAACAGATTTAAGTAAAATCAGTCAATATAAAGTAGCAATCTAACAACCCAGCTTCAAATAAGATCAGTCATAATAAGACAGTATAAGTTATAAAAGGCTTCAGATTAAGTTGATAGGAAATTAGGGATGATTACCATAATATGTCTTCTTATTTTTGGGATAGCTGACCATGTCCTCAAGTCTAGTGTAAGTAGACAAACTGGAACAGCACATAATCCATCCAAGCAGAGTGGTGAGAATAATGTAAATTTTAAATATTGTTACCCAATTAACAATATCCTCTGCCTTCCTCTTTTAGACAATTCCTCCCCTTTCACT
>PVJX010006414.1:0-77905 GCA_004027295.1 Dolichotis patagonum | reverse complement strand
ATAACAGCCATTTTGACAATATTGGATGTGCCTATTCAGAAATGATAGATATGTTTGTGTTTTCTAATGTGCTCTTTAATCTCATTTTTCAGAATATTGTAGTTTTTATGTTTTAGGATGTTCACTTCCTTGGTTAGATTAATTCCTAAGTACTCGGTTTTTCTTAATACTATTTCAAGTGGTATTGTTTTCCTAACTTCTTTCTAGTGGGTTCTTTATTGGTATGCAGGAATCCTCTTGGTTTTTGTGGATTCATTTGTTATCCTGCTACATTGCTGAATTTGATTATTACTTGTAGGAATCTACTGGAGAAATTTCTTTGATTTCCTGGGTTAAAGATCATGCCTTCTGTGAATAACAATAATCTGACTTCTTTCCTTGCTTGTGCCTTTTATTTCTTTTTCTTGCTTGATCCCTCAGGCTAGTTTCGAGTAATATACTGAACAGAAGTGGAGTGATCATGAACATACTTTTGGCTGATATTATGACAGGCTTTCCATTTTCCCCCACTTAATATGATTTTGGTCAACAGGTTTGGCAGCCGTGGCTTCTACCAGAATGAGGGAAAATCCTTCTACTCCTATTTTCTTTGAGGTTCCATCATGAGTAGATGTCAGATTTTACATGTTTTTTTTTTTTGTTTTTTGGGGTTTTTTTTGTATCAGGGATTGAACTCATGACCTCATGCTTGCCAGGCAGGCACTTATGCCACTGAGCTAAATCCCTGGCCCATGGATTTTACCACTCTTTTAACTTGTCTGCTGAGAAAACCATGTGATTGTTGTACTTGCTTCTCCAGTGTGTGATGAATTGATGCGTGTATGTTGAACAAATCTTCCATTCCTGAGATGAAGCCTACTTGGTCATGATGTATGATCTGTTTGATTGATTTGTTTTCCTCTGCTTGCCATTATCTTATTGAGGATTTTTGCATATATGTTCTTTAACACATTTACAATAGGCCCGTATTTCCTATGTCTGACTGCCATGTTGTTTGAAGTAGCAGTGGAAGAGTGCATGACTCTAGGATTTATTCCACCAGTGATACAAGCTTCCCCCAGAAGAGTCACGCTAAATCAATGGAGGATCAAGGGTAAGGAAGTGTGTTAAAGAGATTGGCCTGTAGTAGTCTTTTTCAGTTTGACCTTTGGTTTGGGAATTAAGGTAATGCTCGCTTCTAGAAATGAGGTTGGAAGTAGTCCTTCCCTATTAATTTCATTAAGGAGTTTGAGGGCTTTTTCCATTAGATCTTTCCCAAAGTTCTTATCCAATTGAGTGGTTTATTAATTCCTTGATTTTGTGGCCTCTTGTAGGACTGTTCTGAGCTTTCACCTTCTTAATTCAGATTGGTTTTTTCCCCTCCTTTGTAGCCCAAGCTGACCTTTAACTCCCAGAGATCCTGCCTCAGCCTCTCAAGTGCTGAATTTATAGGCATGTGCCATATGGCCCAGTGATTCAGTCTGGATAATTCATATGTGTCAAGGAATGTATCCATTTATGTAGTATTCTCAAATTAATTGAATTACATGTTTTAAAATAACTTAATCTTGTGAAGTTTTGCAGAATCCCTTTTGATTTCACATTTTTTATTTCTGATTTGGTTGATAAGGGTCTTTCCCTTCCTTCTTTTGGTAAATTTGTTCTAAGAATTGATGTATTTTGTATATTCTTTGAAGAGCTAGCTCTTTCATTTGCTGATTTTGTTGTGTGTTTTGTTCTCCCATTTATTTAATTTCTACTCTCATCTTTATAATCTTTCCTGATATTGCTTTGGATTTGGGTTACTCTTCTTTTGCCTACACCCTTCAGGTGCATCATTTAGTTATTTATTAGGGCTTACTCTGTTTTTCTACTGTGGGCATTCACAGCATAGACTTCCCCTTTAGGACTGTTTTTATCATAGGTTGTTATATGTTGCAAATACATCATCATTTGAATCTAGAAACTAATTTCTTCCTTGATCTCTTGTTTTACCCCTTTATTATTCGAAGGACCCCGAAATACTCCAGACCCTTCGTAACACTGTAGTCTGGTTGTCTTCACAGCAGATCAGTCTCCGTAAGGTCCATCAAATGTCCTCTTTAGATATTTCTTCCTGGTCATTCTCTTCCCTAGGTCTGGAGCCATGGGCCAAATGACAGTATAAGACTGAGGGACTGGATAGACACAGTGACCCATCATTCAGTGTGGATGCCACCGATTTCATCTGAGCATCTCTGCTGCTCCAAAGCCCTGAAATCAGGTTGTCCCTGATTTCATCTGAGCATCTCTGCTGCTCCAAAGCCCTGTTTCTCCAGCTTTGCTGGATCAGTGTGGACACAATAAACAAACATATCCCTCCCAAGGAAGGCGAACCACAGTGTGGATGTGGCAGGAGCCAGACTGCAGGTATTCTTCCCTGCTTTGCAAGATGACTGTCATCTCTGACAGGCCCACCTGGCCCTGGAGCAGCTGAGATGGCATTAGAGAGGGGCCTAAGTGCTACTGATACCTGTTGGACTCATGCTATCTGTGCGGCACACTTAGAGTGACCTTGTCTATGCCACTCAGAGTTACAAAGCTGATAAGGAGTGAGAGCTCTTGGTACTGTCTTCAGGGCTGACCTGTGATTCACCCTCAGGCCTGACCACTCCAGTACTGAGAGTGACAGGAACAACCTGTTCCATCAGTGCATACCTGGCTCAACACAGCCAGAGGAAAACCCGTCGCAGCCCATAGCAGGAGCAAGGGCCTAAATCTGGACAGTGCTTGTGAGTCTGCCATGCTGGGATTGAGGAAGTAAGTACAGGGAGTGTGTCTCCCTCTTCTGGGCATCTGCTGCACTTGCTACCTCTCCCTCAGTGGGTCCTATTCACAAGACCTTCTACTCCAGAATGGGACACAGAAGCAACCATCATTCATGGTCCTGCTAGGACCAACCTTGTGTTTTACCAAGTGGATTCACAGCAAGTAGCACAGAAGTCGCTGCGTAGATACAGCTGTCCAGCATAAAATAGGAAAACGTAGTGGTCTTTAGGGTTTGAGGAGAGCATGTTGGGGGTGGTAGGATACTTCTTCCCCAGAACAATCAGGGGAGGTCCTGCTGATTAGAGACCTTGTGAATTGATGTGGGAAACCAGAAACCCAGTAGTCTGAAGAGAAGCCCCAGGAAAGGGAAAAACAAATGCAAATGTCCTGCCAAGAAGCCACCAGGATGCAGTCAGGATGGGCAGAGAGTAGCAGAACACCAATGCTGTCTTTGCTGTCTTGGTCAGTTTGGTCAAAAGTATCAGTCGGTTTTACAAACCAGCTCCTTGGAGGTGGGTGGGAGACACCTTGCCTGGGTCATTTCATTCATTCCATTAACAGTCATGAATTTTAACCCTGATCTTCTGCAGACACTGGGCAGGTACCAGTTACTGTTTGTGGGAGAAAAAATGGCCTCTGCCCTTATGGCAGATGCTGTGTTGCAGATAGGACTGCATATATCACGCGGACAACCCCACTGTTGAGTCCTGTAACTGGTAACCTTCAAATGTGGAGGGCTGACGTAGAAGTGCATCTTCTGGATGCAGCTCCAACCCAGGTCCCTGGGAATCACTCACATCCTTCTGATGGCCATGACCTGTCCAAGGTCCACTTGGAGGCTGGCAGTGAGGGGGCGCTGGTAGTGTAGTGTCACACTTGGTCTCAGGTAGATTGACATATCTACTGGCCCCAAAGGGCAGGGAAAAAGTGAAGGGCTCCATGGTCTATTCTTGGGGAGGGGACTCTGACTATTACCATGTCTTCCTCAGGTCCCTGTTCAGAGTACTATAAGTTTTTTACAATTTCATTCTTGTGTATGTTCCTTACCTGCCTAAAGTATGCATAATCAGTACATACTCTTTGTTTTGTTTTTTTTTTAATTTTTTAAAATTTTATTTAAAGAGAAAAAACAAAAAAGAAAACAACCACACAAAACAGAAAAAGGGTAGCAACAATACAGAATTCCAAAGGCAAAAAATAAAAGAACAACAACAAAACAAAAACAAAAACACTAAGAAATCCATCACTTGATAAGTTACATACTGTCATCCTTGGAAATAGTTGTTCAAGTTACAAAATTAATGCATACAAAGTAGACATTCAAACAGTGAGACTGTTAACAGTTCTGCTCAACAATCCAATAAAAACAGTAATGTTGTCATCCATCTTACACACTTAAACATACATGCAGTTGTAGGCTTTAGAGCACTTTCTTTTCCCCTTTTATATATATATATATAAATATTTTTTTAATTTGATTTTAAGGGGGGTAAAATTAAACACAACAAAACAGAACAGAACGGGACATAAGAAAGCATAAATTTCAAAGCTAGACAACCCGAGATCTTTACTATCTGTCATATTGTCTCCCGTTCTCTTCCAAATGGTTGTCCATATCTTTGCATATGGGGAGCTCATACTAAATAACGTATCAATCCTTTCACAAGATGTGTAGTTCACTGGCTCCCACTTGCTAAGCGGGGGAGGGACACTGGACAAGGGACAGGATTACATGCAATGTTCGATTCTCAGCTCGTGTCTCACATCCACCCCCCAGAGGGGAGGAGCTCCTTGTTCTCCCGTCACCTGAGTCAACTGCATGGTGCAGGTCCCGATGCACCAGGGTCCCTCCCCTGCAGGCCCCCCAACATCCGCCATACTCACCTGCTAGTTCTTTCTGATGAATTGACCATTCCATTTCCAAAGTTCTGAAATGGCCAACAGACCACAGAAAGAATTCTCTTTAGGCTCCTGTTTGAAACCAGCAGCTACAGCAATCTGCTGGCCTTGCTTCAGGGCCAGCATACTCTTTGAAGTATGACTAACCACCAGTATTGCATACACATCGATCAGCTTAGCTAAGATCATCACCAATGCATCCCACCCTCTGCACTCTCTGAAATCCTATGCCTCATCAGGATTGTGACATTGTCTTGGTTCCCTGCTTTTCCAGGTGGAAGGAATTCCTGCTTCCTCTTGATTACTCCTACATTCCTCAAGCGTAGGAGAGTGTGCAGTCTCTTCCATTTTCTGAGCTCAGCTACTCAGTTATGAAGTCAGGTGTTTAGGAAATAACACAGAGACTGGGAGAAGACCTGACTCAAAACCTCACGTTCACTATACTCCACAGGCTCCTCCTAGGACCAGTGGACCACAGCACCATGGTGAGTGCCAGTGCTAGTGGCAGCTGAGAACAGTATCCAGGATGCTTCAGTCTGATTATTCCCTTCCTTGTGTAGACAAACTGATATTTGCATCAACTTCCATTGGAGAAGACAGTAAAGGTTAACAGTGTTCCTAATCAGAAGCTCCCTTATTTCATGAGAACCAAACCCAGCACTTCTATGTTAGGGTTAAAGTCTGAGGCTGGAATTCTAAGATTAGCTCTAATTCCACCTACTTCTCACTCTTTGTTTCATTTCCTCCTTGTGCAAGTTTCCTTTTCATACCCTTTGTGGGTTCATAGTCAAAAGTGAGGAACTAAAGTCGTACTGGTATGTATGGGTGTGTACAAGGAAGACCACTGTCCATCTGGCCTCAGGTGAGGACACTCTTCTGGGATCCACTAAGTGTCCATTTCTCTAGATCTTTCTTCCCAGTTATTCTCTATCCTCCAACAGGACCATCCAGTGGCCTGTTTTGGACCATGAGCCTGGAGACTGGCTTTGCTCTCATATGAAGCCTTACTCCAGCCATCAGTCCTGTTCCAGAACTTTGCTTTTCCAATTTCTCTGAACCAGTCTCTACTCAGTAGGGATCATCACGCTGTTTCTAGGAAGGAGGAGGAAGATGAAGAGAAGGTGTGGCTATGGTTGGACTGGACCTGGCCCCAAGTGTCTTCAGAAACACCCAATCCTCCTGCTCAGAAAAATAGTTCTTGCATCTTCAGGCGACTAGACCACAACTATGCATGTTAGACAGCATCAGACAGCAGCTCTAGTCAAGCCCAAGTGTGGCCGTAAGGCTTGTTGGTCCTAGAGGTCCTGAGTGACCTGGTCTATGTGAGCCACAGACACATAAGTAACAGTGAATGAGAGACCCTGGGATGTCATCAGACCTAACCAGTGGTTCCAGTGAACCACAGCCCCAACCACAGCATCCAGCCCTGAAAGCACCAGAAGCACTATGGGACTTCCTCTATCACTTTCAGCACACACCAAGCCCAGCACCACCAGAAAGGATATCCCCAGCCCAACCCACAGCTTCAGTGAGGACCTGCCTCTGGGCTGTCCCTCTGTTGGCTATCTTGGGGGTGGAGAGGTACGGGGACTGTCTCCCTCCATTGGGCCCTTTCTGCACTTGTCATCTTATGCCAACAGAGGGTCCTGCTAAGTGCCAGGAAGTCTTCTCAAAATGGACACAGCAGGATCCACCACTCAGTCCTACCCAGAAGAGGCTTGTATTCTATGGGGTGGCTTTACACAGCGAACAAGTCAGCACAGAAGTTGCTATGTAAATACAGCAATCAGGGATGAAAAAGTAAGAAAGAATTTTATTCAGTTTTGGGGAGAGCATGGGAGAGGTTGGTGGAGATGTTACTTTGCCCACATGACAATCAGAGGAGGCCTCACTGATTAGAGGCTATATGACTACAGGTCCGCAGAGCTAAGGACCCTGGCACTCGGTTCTGCAGAGGGTGAGTGCAGATTCCTGTCGAGGATTTGAAAGGCCTGGCCAGGCTGGATAGAAACTGGTGCTTTGGGCTCCAGTGACCTGTGTACTCTCTCCTCTCTTCCTTAGTTTCCAAATGTAGTCACAAGTGTCAGCCTGTTTCAACAAACCCAGTTTACTGAGACAGGTGGATCTTAGCTGCCTTATTCTTCCATTGTGAAGCATGAATTCTGCACCCTGGCACTGGGCAGGAACTGGGGCATCATTGGTTACTGGCTATGATGGGACAAAGCCTCACTTTCATAGAAATCGATGTCTAAGAAGGAGTAGGCATGAAACTAATAAACACATATTGACTGGAGTGCCCCAGCTAATACGTCATCAATGTGTAGAGCTGTGCTAGAAATCCTCCTGGACACAGACCATTCCTCCACCCCTAGGGACTCCCTTTCCCATGGTCATGCCCTTTCTATGACTCTAGCCTCAAGTCTAAGGGCCCTCCCTAAACTGGAGGTCAAGGCCTTGGTTCTTTATGGAGGGCTACTTTGTCTAGGGTTTGTCACTGTGGACACAGGACCTTGGTACTGCATTGGGTATGGGGCAAAGTGCCAGGCAGCACCTCTGTCTGGAGTGGCAGCTCACGGGTACCATGTTCTCCATAGGTCCCTGGCAGCAGCATCTACTTACTGCTGCTGGTCTTCTTGAAGGCGTCCCTGTTCCTGAGCATGCTCAGGCCTATCCTTTGGATGGATAAGCCTCAGGGAAGCTCTGTGTGGAGACAGAGTCTACCTGATTTCAAGAACTGATGGTGTGTGTTTCCACTGAGGTTGTGACACAGCCCCTCTGGTGGGTAAGGATGACATTGTAACTAATGAATCCACACTTCCATCAACCTACCCTAACCTCTGTGGAAATACTTGAGAATTTTTCCTTGAGACATATCAAACACATAAAAGCAGGTAATAAATAATGATACTTTAAACCAGAGATGCTCCTCCACACCTCTGCACCTCTTTCCATTTTAGTAGAATATGATTAACATTTGTTAATCTCCCTTCTGATCTCATGTGCCTACTTCTAGCCTCCACCTTCTCTTCCTCTTGTTCAGTTTTAGTCCTCTTACTGATATATTGTTATAAATATTCTTATGCCTATTTCCTGGGAAACATGTTTAAATGTGTGTCTTAGAATATAGTCCTGTGTTATTGCATGTGGCTGATTGACTCTACTAGGCAATTTGACATTATTTTCCCAGGTAACTACTAATTGCCACTCCTGTCACCAGCCCCACTGCTCCCTGCCTTATCAAGTTTCCTAAACTCTCCACCTTACAGAGTGTGCAATGGTGTCTGGTTGTTTTCATTGGAATTTATCTGACTATGGATGAGACTAAACCATTTTTGGGTGTTTATTGGTCATTCAGATTTCCTCTTTTTGAAGTGTCTCTTCTAGTCTTTTGTCTCTATTTTGTTGACTGTATTTTTCTTATTGATTGTGATGCCTTTTCTAACATGTTTGTTGCATGTCTTCAAAGTATCTTTTCCCAATTTTTAAGAAATTGTTTTTAAATTTAACATAGCAAAATTAGTCAATATTTACCTTTATGTTTATATATATTCAGTTTTGTTTAAGAAATTAACACCTTAAAATTAAAGTATATATTAAATTTTCTCCTAAAGGTTTAAAAATTTTCCCTCTCACAACTCCTTGATGTACTTTTGATTGACTTTTGTGTCTAGGCTGAGATAGTTCCATTTTCTTTCCTTTTCTTATTTCATTAAGCATTATCCACCTTTCCTTCTGTAATCCCCCTCTTGGCATGTGTTAATTTCTGTATGTATTTGGATCTTCTTCTTATCTCTCTGTCTAATTTAATTGGCCCAGTTTCTCATTTTTGAACCAATACATTGTTTTAATTGCCATACTTCATGTTAAACTCGATATATGGTAGAGCACACCACTGCACACTGTTCTTTGATAAGTCTGTGCAAACACTGGCCATTTCTTCTTCTACATAAAATTTCAAATTAGCCCATCATATTTCTAAAAGAAAAAAATATCCTGTTAGGATTTTGAATATAAGTGTATCAAATTTATCTTTTGGTAATAATTTCCATGTCCCAGGAACATGGCATATAATTCCAATTATATTTGAGCTTCAAAAATGTATTTTAGTAACATTATTTTGCCCTAACACTTGTTCACATGTTTGTTTTCAAAGGGTTTGTTGAGACAGGATTTCACTGTGTAGGTCAAGCTGGCCTTGAACTCATCGTGTAGTCCAAACAGGCCTTAACTTGCAGCAAGCCTCTTGCCTCAGCCTCCTGAGTGCTGGAATTACAGGCATGCACCACCATGCCCAGCCTAAAATATTTTAAAATACTTTATCAGGTTATTACTTTCACTAGTGTAAACAATTGATCTCTATATGTGCATTTATCTACACACATGCATTTATAAGACAACTCTGTTAAAATCTTAATTTCTTCTCATTTTCATGTGTATATAACCAATTCATTTATAATAGTTTAGAGTTTTGTTTCTTACTTTTAGATTTTCATATCTTTTCTTTGTCTTATCATATTGTGCAACTTTATGAAAGTAGTGGATTAGAATGGTGATGTCGAGCCTCCTTGTCCTCTTCCAGATTTTCAAGGAAAGACTTTTAATGATTTGTCATTGGCTATAAGAGGTTGATTATAAAAACCCTTCAAGTCATAGTTTATCAAGAAAAGTAATAGATTCTACGAGTGTTACTAGTGCCTCTATTTACATAGCTATGTAGTGTAGGTTTTCTCTTACAATCTCCTCTATGTAATAAATGTGGTTGATTATAGAGATTGTTGATCTAAAACATATTTGTTCCAGCTTCTCCAAGAAATAAAGATGGCAGACCAACAACCTGCCCAGAACCTATAATGACCTGGACAAGGCTATGTCCAAGACCCTCTGGTGTTTTCCCGCACTTTCCAGGTACCCCCAAGCCTCTCCACTATAGAGATGAGCCCTCTTCCTTTCCTCAGCCTCATGCGTGTGTCCCAAGCCACATAAGCACAGGACAAGCAGAGGAAGCTCCTGCCTCCATGTCTGGCTCTGAAGAAGTTGGGGGAAAAATAGCTTCAGCTGCTTTCCAAAATCATTGGGTTATAAATGAAGAGCTTGATTAAATTTTGGGATGAAGATTAAAATTTGTCTTCTTACTAGTAAAGAAAGCCAGCTCACCAGACTGTTCTGGTCTTATTCTGTTTTTTTTTTAATTTTTTTATTTTAAAGAGAATAAAATAAAAGAGAGCAGAACAGAGCAGATCAGAACAGGACAACAAAGGCAACACAGTACTTTACATTAAAACAACCAGACATTAACAGTAGCTATCACAATATCTCTTTCTCTGCTATAGTTGAGCATAGTTTCAAATACAATAATATCAAACGTAACAAAATAGTATAAAACCATTGAAAGACTGAAAGAACTACAGGGCATTCTGAACCGAATAACAGAGAATGATAAAGGGGTACTATAATATCTCATTTTGTTTTGTTTATACTATCACACATATTCAAATCCCAACGAGACACAATGTGATAGATAGGACCAATGGTAGTAGAAGAATAGAAGCATGGTAGGACTTCTAAGAAGGATGACATTAAATCAGCAATGGCTGTCATAATGTTTTGTTTTCTTCAAAACAGCTGTTCATACCATCACGCATGATATAGTCAAACAAAACAGAATAAAACCATTCCAACTGATGAATGAAAACATTGAAAGCCTTCAAAGCCATGAGATGGGGACTCATGCTTACCATAAAATCCTATATACTCTCATCAACTCTCATACCAGGGAGACTATACGGTATCTATACATGTGAGACTGGTCTATCTCGCTTATGAGTATGGCCTCAAGTCATGTCCATTTATTTATAAATATCTCAGTGTGATCATTCTTTATAGCTGAGTAGTACTCCATTGTATAAAAATGTCACAACTTTTTTATCCATTCCTCAGCTGATGGGCACTTAGGTTGTTTCCAAGATGTGGCTATTACAAATTGTGCTGCTATAAACATGGGTACACATATATCACTGTGGTATGATGTTTTCAGATCTTCTGGGAATATGCCTAGAAGTGGGATAGCTGCGTCAAATGGGACCTACAAACCCAGGTTTGAGGAATCTCCAGACTGACCTCCACAGTGGTTGAACCAGTCTACACTCCCACCAACAGTGCAGAAGAGTTCCTTTTTCCCCATAGCCTCTCCAGCACTTGTTGTTGGTAGTTTTTTCTATCCTGGCCATTCTTTCTGGGGTGAAATGGAATCTCAGTGTGGTTTTAATTTGCATTTCTCTAATGACTAATGATCATGAACATTTTTTCATATATTTATTTGCCATTCGTATTTCTTCATCTGAAAACTGTGTATTCATTTCAGATGCCCATTTTTGGATTGGCTTTTTGAATTTCGAGGGTCTGAGTTTTTTTAAATTCTTTATAAGTTCTAGACAGAAGTCCTTTGTCTGAGGGACAATCCATTAAGATTTTTTCCCAATTTGTGGGTTTTCTTTTCACTCTGCTGGAAATCTCTTTCGACATGCAGAAACTCTTTAATAAGATATGGTCCCAGTTATTGATTCGTGGAAGTATTTCCTGTGCAGTTTGATTCTTGTTCATGAATTCTCTGCCTATCCCTATATCTTCGAGGTTTTTACCTATTTTGTCTTCCAACAGATTTAGTGTTTCTGTTTTAAGATTTAGATCTTTGATCCATTTAGATTTTAGTTTAGTACATGGTGATAGGCATGGGTCTAGTTTTAGTCTTCTGCATGTGGATAGCCAATTTTTCCAGCACCATTTGTTGAAGAGACTGTCATTATTCCAGTGAACACGTTTGGGCCCTTTATCAAAGATAAGGTGGTTGAGTGAGTTTGTGGTTGTGGTTATATCTTCCAATCTATTCCATTGATCTTCAAGTCTGTTTTTATTTCAGTACCATGTTGATTTTATTACTGTAGCTTTGTAGTATAATTTCAAGTCAGGGATTGTGATGCCTCCTGCCTTGCCTTTGCTGCTTAGAATTGCCTTTGCTATTCTAGGTCTCTTCTGGTTCCAGATGAATTTTAGGAGTGATTTCTCTACATCTATGAGGTATGTTAGTGGTATTTGGATTGGGATTGCATTGAATCTGTATAGTAATTTTGGTAGAATTGCCATTTTCACAATGTTTGTTCTTCCTATCCATGAACAGGGGATGTCTTTCCATTTTCTGAGGTCCTCTTCGATTTCCTTTTTTAGGGTTTTATAATTTTCCTTGTACAGCTCTTTTACTTCTTTTGTGAGATTAATTCCTAAGTATTTCATTTTTTTGGATGCTAATGTGAAGGGTGTGGCTTCTCTTACCTCTCTTTCAGTATTTTTGTTGTTAGTGTATAGGAATGCTATTAATTTTTGAGTATTGACTTTGTATCTGGCTACATTGCTGAATTTATTTATTATATCTAGGAGTTTTTCAATGGAGTTTTGGGGGTATTCTATGTAAAGTATCATGTCATCTGCAAATAATAATAATTTAACTTCCTCTTTTCCTATCTTTACTCCTTTTATTTCTCTCTCTTGTCTAATTGCTCTGGCTATTATTTCCAGTACTGTGTTGAATAGGAGCGGTGATAGGGGACATCCTTGTCTTGTACCTGATTTTAAGGTAAAGGCTTTCAGTTTTTGACCATTTAGTATGATGCTGGCTGTAGGTTTGTCATAGATGGCCTTTATCATATTGAGGTAAAGACAAGCTCTTCCAATTCTCTGTAAGGTTCTTATCATGAATGAGTGTTGGACTTTATCAAAAGCTTTTTCTGCATCTATAGAGATGATCATGTGGTTCTTACTTTTGGCTCTATTGATATGGTGGGTTATATTTATTGTTTTGCGTATGTTGAACCATCCCTGCATTCCTGGTATGAATCCCACTTGGTCGGGGTGAATAATCTTCTTGATGATTTGCTGCATCCTGTTTGCTAATATCTTATTGAGAATTTTTGCATCTATGTTCATTATGGAGATTGGCCTCTAGTTCTCTTTTTTAGTTGAGTCTTTCTCAGGTTTTGGTGCTAGAGTAATATTTGCTTCCAGGAATGACTTAGGAAGAATTTCTTCCCTTTCAATTTCATTGAAGAGTTTGAGGAGTGTCGGAATTAAGTCTTCTTTGTTTTTCTTGTAGAATTCTGCAGTGAATCCATCTGGGCCTGAGTTCTTCTTTGCTGGCAAGGTCTTAATTACATTTTCAATTTCATTAATAGAAATTGGGTTATTCAGCAGTTTTACATCTTCCTGATCCAGCTTTGTTAGTTCATATGTATCTAGGAATCTGTCTATTTCTTCTGTGTTATTGAACCTATGAGAGTAGATGTTTTCCAAATAGGTGTTGATGATCTTCTGTATTTCCACAGAGTCTGTGGTAATTTCACCTTTTTCATTCCTTACTGCATGAATTTGAGTTTTTTCTTTCCTTTTTTAAATAAGGTTGGCTAGGGGCTTAGCAATTTTATTTATAACCAACTCTTTGATTCATTTATCCTTTGTACTGTTTTCTTAGTTTCTATTGCATTAATTTCTGCTCTAATCCTTATAATTTCCTCCCTTCTTTTGGATTTGGGCTTGGCTTGCTCTTCTTTTTCTAGATGTTTGAGGTGTAGCATCAGGTTGTTTATTTGTGTTCCTTTTGTCTTCCTGATGTGGGAACTCAATGCAATAAATTGTCCTCTGAGGACTGCTTTCATTGCATCCCACAAATTCCAGTAAGTTGTGTTTGTATTTTCATTTGCTTATAGATATTGTTTAATTTCTTCTTTAATATCCTCTGTGACCCCCTGATTGCTCAAGAGTGTATCACTCAGTTTCCATGTGTTTGTGAGGTTTTTGCAGTTCTCATTAATTTCTAATTTCATGGCACTATGATCCAATAACATGCATGGGATAATTTCAATTCTTTTGCATTTACTTACATATGTTCTGTGGGCTAGTATATGGTCTATTTTAGAGAATGTCCCATGTACTGCTGAGAAGAATGTATATTCTGATGTTGTTGGATGGAAAACTCTATATACATCTATCAAGTCCATTTGTTCACAGGTATGATTCAGTTCTGTTATTTCTTTGCTGATTTTCTGTCTAGTTGATCTGTCCCTCTATGTCAATGGTGTGTTAAAATCTCCTGTTATAATTGTGTTATTACTTATTTGACTTTTCATTTCTGTTAACATTTGCTTTGTATAGCTGGGTGCTCTGGAATTTGGTGCATATATATTTAAGATTGTTATCTCTTCCTCTTGAAGTTTTCCCCTAACTGGTATGTAGTGACCTTCTTTATCTCTTTGGATCATTCTTGGCTTAAAATTCACATTATTTGAAAACAGGATTACTACTCCTGCTTTTTTTGTTTGGTTTCCTGTTGCATGAAGTACTGTTTTCCAACCTTTGACTTTCAGTCTATGGGTTTCCTTTTGGGTAAGATGGGTTTCTTGTAGACAGCATATGGTTGGATGTTGTTTCTTGATCCATTCTGCCAGTCTGTGTCTTTTGATTGGTGAGTTGAGGACATTTACATTAATGATTATAACTGTTATATATTGGTTTATTGTTGACATGTTATCTTTCTGCTGTTGTATCTTTAGCTTTCCATTCTATTCAATTGTCTACCTTGCTTGGTGGGTTTATCCTATGTGTATCTAGAATATCTTTCAGTATTCCTTGTACGGTTGGTTTTGTGGTCATGAAATTTTTCAGCTGTTCTTTGTCATGAAAGTATCTTATTTCTCCATCCATTTTGAAGGACAGTTTTGCAGGGTACATCAGTCTGGGTTGGAAGTGGTTTTCCTTTAGGATCTGAAATACTTCACTCCATGCTCTTCTTGACTTCATTGTTTGTGTTGAGAAGTCTGCTGTGATTCTGATAGATTTTCTTTTATAGGTAATCTGTCTTTTCTCTCTAACAGCTTTTAGTATTCTGTTCTTATGGTGGCTTTCTGGGATGGTGATTATTATGTGTCTGGGTATAGTTTTATTTTGGTTATGGCTATTTGGAGTTCTATATGCTTCACTAATCCAAATGTCAGTTTCCCTTCTCATGTTTGGGAAGTTTTCAGCTATTACTTCTGTAAATATCCTCTTGATATCATTTGGGCTGTTCCCTTCTTTTTCATTTATCCTTATTAATCTTATGTTATTTTTCTTTGCATCATCTTGCAGCTGTTGAATTGTTATTTCCTGATTCTTTGTTATTTTTAAAAGATCTTTCCTTTCCTGTTCACTAGCTGCGATCTTATCTTTGAGGTCTATCTTCACTTTCATTGAGGTGGTTTTTACAGCTTTCAATAGAATTTTTGATTTCCTGTATATCTCTTTGAATCTGCTTTATGCATTCTGTTTCTTTCTTATAGTGTTAATTTAGGGATTCTATCTGTTTGCTTTGTTCCTCTAATTTTTTAGCTATGTCTTCACTAGATGTGTTTACTATTTCTTTCACTACTTTTATCATTTCTTCTTTTACCTGGGCAATTATTTCTAATTTGAATTTCTCCATAGTTTCCCCTAGTTGCTTCTTTATTTCAGTTGATATCATTTCAGTCATTTCAGGTGTATGATGTCTATTTTCTTCTATGTACATGGCTCCCAGGCTTTGTTGGGATGGGCTGGTGATTTGAGCCTGCCTTTTGGACTTTCCTTTTGTCATTTTTCTTTATTTCCTTGGTTTTAGTGATGATCCAAAGCTTCCTCTGGGTGTGTCGCAAGTCTCCTACTGCACCCTCAGCTCCTGGAGCAGTCTCAGCTCCTCTGCAGGTACTTGGTTCCCAAAATTGAGAGGCTGAAGCAGGGTTTGGAGAACTGGGGACAGAGAAACCCCTGGGGCACAATCCCCTGTCCTAGGGGTGTGGATATGAACTCAGCAGCTGGCAGTGCTGGTTGCAAGCTGTCCCCAGGCCAGTTCATTTGACCCAGAGTCCTCAAGCAAGGTTCCTGCCTCCTGGACTGAAACAAGGCCGCTGAGCATGGTTGACTGAGGCCCTGCAATCTGCTGGACCCAGTCCAGTGTTCCAGTAGCTCCCCAGGAACTCAAAACCCAGAATGTAGGTCTCTAACTTTCCCCAAGTCACCGGAACTCACCTCAGGCAATCTCCACCTCTCTATAGATTCTTGTCTCTCTTGATTGAGATTCAGAAGCTGGGCCTGGAGAACTGGGGCCGACAGAGCCCCTGGGGTACAATCCCCAGTCCTAGGGGTGTGGATATGAACTCTGTAGCAAGCAGTGCTGGTTACAAGCTGTCCCCAGGCCAGCCCAATTGAGGCCAGAGTTCCCAAGCAAGGTTCCTGCCTCCTGGACTGAAACAAGGCCACTGAGCATGGTTGACTGAGGCCCTGCCATCTGCTGGACCCAGTCCAGTGTCCTGGTAGCTCCCCAGGAACTCCAATCTTATTCTGTTTTACTCTTCAGTTAGTGACTAAGATTTTGCACAGGTGTTGAAAATAACATCAACTGCTAACTCTGTCCTAGGACTTGTTTCCTTTTCTTAAAATTTTATCGGTACATGTTTGTGGTTCATACTGTTTACTACCATTTGGGAAATGGTTACATGTGCATACAACAGATTTTTTCTTTTTTTAAAGTCCCCTTTCCTTTCTCTCTTTTCTCCTCCAATTTTCCTATTTTTCCCATTTTTATTCTTATCAATCTTAGCTCATATTACAGCATGTAATGTTTACATTAATTGAGGTTATTAGATTCATGTATATGGTATATCTTTATTCTACTTGTTCTCATTTCCCTCCTCCTAACCCCTCACACTTGTTCCTTTGGGTCATGACCCTATTGCATGAGATCCATCTCCTTTGTCCCATTTTGTCCATCCTTTTTTCTTCTCTTTGTACTTTGCCTCAATCAGTTTAGATATACCATATAGTATTTAAGCTTGTATGTCTGGTTTATTTCATCCAACATTATATTTTCCAGGAGCATTCATTTTTTGACAAATGTCTCAAATCTGTCACTCTTTATAGCCAAATAGTATTCAATTATATGTAAATACCATATTTTCTTTAATCAGTAATACGTTGACATGCACACAGTCTGTTTCCAGGAGTTAGCTAATGAGTTGTGCAGCTATAAATATTGTTATGCATATATCTCTGTAGTATGGTGTCTTAAGCTCTGGCTGGGGGATTCCTGGATCATATGAAATTTGTCTTTTTTTTTGGTACGAGGGACTGAACTCATGACCTTGTGCTTACCAGGCAAGCACTTGAGGCACTGAACTAAATCCCCAGTGATCACATAGAATTTATAATTTCAGTTCTTTGAAAAACCTTCATAGTGATTTCCAAATGGTTATACTAGTTTACATTCTCACCAACAATGAAGGAGAGATCCTTTTTCATTACAGTTTCACCAGCATTTGTTATTGTTTGATTTCTTAATGAATGCCATTCTTTCTGGAGTCTGATAGAACTTTAGTTTTGTTTTAATTTGCATTTCTCTAATAGCCGGAGATGTTGAATATTTTTTCATATATTTGTATTTATTCCCTATGAAGTGTCTGTTCATTTCTCCTGACCATTTCTTGACTTGATCTTTAATTTTAGGTGGTTTAATTTGGGTTTTTTTTTTTTTGCATGGATAGATATTAGTCCTCTGTCTCAAAAGTAGCTGAAAAAAATTTCCCATTCTATAAGTTGCCTCTTCACTCTACTAATTGATTCCTTTGCAGTACAGAAGATTTTTAGTCTGACATACTTCCATTTGTTGATTCTTGCTGTTATTTCTTGCATAATTGACAGTCTGCTTATAAAAATCCTTTCCTACACCTCTGGCTTTAGATTTTATATTTTATATTTATATCTTCAGATTTTACATTTTTGTTTTAATGTTTAGATCTTTGATCCATTTTTATTTTAATTTAGTTTATGGTGAGAGATAAAGGTCCATTTTCAATCTTTGGCACACACAGATAACCAGTTTTTCCAGCATCACTTCTTGAACAGATTATCTTTCCTCTGACATGTGCTTTGGGTCCCTTTATCAAAGAGCAAATAGCCGAATGTGTCTCAGGAAGTTTCTGTATCCTCAATTCTGTTCTGTTGATCCATATACCTGTTTTTGTTCCAGTACCATACCGTTTTTATTACTATTGCTTTGTAGTATAGCTTGAAGTAGAGTATTGCTATGCTCTTGCTTTGCTTTTGTTGCCCAAAATTTCTTTTGCTCTTCTGGGTTTCTTCTAGTTCCATATGAATGTTAGAATTATTTTTTTCTAGATCTGTAAAGCATGTTGGTATTTTGATGGAACTTCGATGAAGCTGTATAATAGTTTTGGCAGTATGGCTATTTTGACAACACTGATTCTGCCTATCTAGGTGTAGGGGACATCTATCCATTTTCTGATGTCCCCTTAAATCTCTTTTTTCAGAGTACTATAGTTTTCTTTGTAGAGATCTTTCACTTCCTTGGTTAATTCCTAGGTATTTCATTTTTTTCTTGAAACTACTGCAAATGATATTATTTTCATAATTTTTTCTCATCCTATTCATTGTTGGTGTACACAAATGCAAATGATTTTCATGTGCTGATCTTGTACCTTACTATATTGCTGAAGTTTGTTGTTAATTCTAAGAGGTTTTTGGTGGATTTTTTGGGTCCTTTATGTAGAGTACCTTGTCTCTGGAAAGTAATGGTAATTTGAGTCCTTCCTTTCCTATATGTATCCCTTTTATTTCTTTCTCTTGCTGAATTGCTCTGGCTAGTGTTTCAAGTATTATGTTGGATAGAAGAGGTGATAGTGGTGATTTTGGGGGAATGCCATTAGTTTTTCTCCATTTATCATGATTCTGGCTACTGGTTTGTCATACAAAGCTTTTACCATATTCAGTTATGGTTCTGCCATACTTATTTTCTTCAAGGTTTTTTTTATAATGAAAAAACATTGGATGTTGCCAAAGTTCTTCTCTGCATCTATTGGTATGTTCATATGGTTTTTCAACTTGCTATATTGTATGTGATATATTACATTATACTTACATATGTTTGACCATTCTTGCATCTCTAGGATGAAACCTACTTCATCATGATGTATGATGTTTTTGATAATGTGCTGAATTCTATTTGCTAGTATCTTGTTGAGGATTTTTGCATTTACCCTCATTAAGAAGATTGACCTATATTTTCCTTTTCTAATTGAGTTTTTATCAGGTTTTAGGATCAGGGTAATATTGGCTTCCATAAATGGGTTTGGGGAAACTCCATCTCTTTCAACTTCTTTGAAGAACTTGAAGAGTATTGGTGACATAACATCATTAAAGGTTTTGTAAAATTCAGTGGTGAACAGATCAGGTCCTGGGCTTTTAGTGTTGGTAGCTTATTTTTACTGTATCAGATTCAATGCTTGTTATTGGGTTGCTAAGCAAATTTATGTTTTCTAATAAATTAGAAAATTTTGAAGAAATGGGCAGATTCCTAGACACATACAAACTACCAAAACTGAAGTGTCTAGGAATCTGTCCATTTCTTCAAAATTTTCTAATTTATTGGAATATAATTTTTTGAAGTAATTACTAGCTGTGTTTTGGATTTCTACAGTTTCTGTTGTGATTTTACCTTTCTCATTTTTAATTGCATTGATGTGAGTCTTTTCTCCCTTTGTCTTGGTAAATCTCGCTAGGGGCTTATCTATATTACTTATTCTTTCAAAGAACCAGATTTTCAATCTGTTGGGGGGTGTTTTGCTGGTGTGTGTGTGTGTGTGTGTGCCAGGGATCAAACTCATGACCTCACATTTGCCAAGCAGGCACTTACACCACTGAGCTAAACCCCCGGTCCCTTTTTTGCTGTTTTTAAAATCTCAATTCTGTTGATTTCTGCTCTCATCTTTATAATTTCCCTCCTTCATTTTGGTGTGGGGCTGGTTTGTTGTTTCTAAATATCTTAAGACTTCTAATAATGTTATCCATTTTAACTTGCTCTGTTTTCTTAATGTGAGCATTGATTGTGATGAATTTTCCTCTTTGAACTCCTTTCATTATGTCTCAGAGGTTTCAATGAGTTGTGCCACCATTGTCATTAACATCCAGTAATTTTTAATTTTTTTCTTTGATTTTTTTTCTGTGACCCCTTGGTTGTTTAGAAGTATGTTGTTTATTTTCCAGGAACTTTTGCTTTTTCTGAAATTTCTTCTGACATTGATTTCTATTTTTGTTGCACAGTAGTCTGATAGTGTGCAAGAGATAATTTCTATTCTTTTACATTTACTTAAGCAGGCTTTGTGGACTACTAACATGTGATCTATTTTGGAAAAAGTAACACATACTGCTGAAAAGAATGTATTCTCTGTTGTAGAGGGGTGGAAACTGTATATACCCATTAAATCCATTTGCTCAAAGGTTCAGCTCTAAAATTTCTTTATTGATTTCCTGTTTAGTTGACTTACCTCTTTGTGAAAGTGGGATGTTAAAATTCCCTTCTATGATTATGTTAGTGTTTATTTGATCTTTTAATTTCCACAGTTTTTGTTTTACGAAGATAGGTGCTGTGATATTTGGTGCATATATGTTTATCAATATTATCTCTTCTTGTTGGGGTTATTCCACCAGCTAGTGTGCAGTGAACTTCTTTGTCTCTTCTAATCAGTTTTAGCTTGAAGTTTATCATATCTGATATTAAAATTGCTACTCTTGGTTGTTTTCAAGGTCCTGATACATGAAATATTGTTTTCCATCCTTTAATTTTTAGTCTCTGAAAATCTTTTTTGATTAGATGAGTTTCTTAAATGCAACAGATTGCTGGATTCTGTTTTTGATCCAGTCTGCTAATCTGTGTCTCTCAATAAAAGAATTTAAGCCATTGGCATTGAGAGATCTTACTGAGATATATTTGTTATTTACTATCATTGCCTTCTTTATCTCTTGGTGTATCCTTTGTTTTTCTTTTCCTGATGTTTTTGTTGCTGTTTATCCATTGACCTCACCAGTTTTCTTTGTGTTTTTAGCTGTGTCCATTTCATTGTTTCTGTCAAGAATATTTTTATATGTTTTCTCTAGAGCTGGTTTATCACTTAATTATCTTCTGAGCTGGTCTTATGCATGAGAATACCTAATTTCTCTGTTTATTTTGAATAATAGTTTTTCTGGGTAAATTAATCTGGATTAGAAGTTATTTGCTATTTGGGCTTGAAATATTTCATTTCAATCTCTTCTGGCCTTTAGGGTTTGTGTTGAGAAGTCTGCTGTGATTTTAATTGGTTTACCTTTATATGTGATTGGGGGGGTGTTTTTTAAATTCTGGTTTTTTGATGGATATTTGGTAATTTAATAAGGATATGCTTTGGTGGCTTTTTTTCATCATAATTGTTTGATGTTCTTTAAGTGTTACTTACTTGTATTTTAAACTCTTTTCTTATATTTGGAATATTTTTCAGTGATTTTTTGTAAGCATGTTAGTGACTCCATCTGTGCTATAGTTTTTCTCTAACTCAATTAGCCTTAGATTGCTCTTCTTGCCATCTAGTATCTCCTGGATAGTCTTTTGTTCTTTACTTTTTGGCTTCTTTGAGCACTTTATGATAATTTACTATTTTGTTCTCAACATCACAGTGGTCATTTCTGCAATATATGAATTGTATATGTTTTTTTATTTCAGTTATTTCTGTCCAACATTTTTTCAAGGATTCCGTGCTCTTGTTGAATTTGTCATTTAAATTTGGAACTGTTTTGGTAAGCTTATCTGGGTTTTCCTATTTCCCTGAAATTCACTGTGGGCATACTGCGTAAAATTGCTGTGAATTTTGGTTCATTTCCTCTTTGAACTCACCTATTTCCTTCATTCCTTCTATGAACTTTCCATAGATTTCTGCCACCTGGTACTTGTTTTCTTCTGCCTTTGTGGTCCTTTGCTCTGCCTTGGGAGAGTTTGTAGGATCCAGAGATCTTCTATTTCCTTGTCTCCCTATTCTCCTATGTGTATCTGTGTTTATTTGTTTATGCATATATCTTTTTAAAAATTATATATGGTCCTCATCTTCTCCCTCTCCTTTTTGGGAGTGTTACTGTAACACTTGAACCCCACATTACTAAATAAATCAAGAAACATAAAAACACTTCAACCTAAAGAGAAACAATAAAAAAAAACCCAAGGACTAGAGAAATCAGGAATGTTTTTGACTTATGTGGAGATTTTTATTGGATGTTGCCCCTTTCTGAGTAATTTTCAGCTTTGTATGTCCACTGTTAGAATTTGCTCATTCTGTTATGCACTTTAAGTGATTTTGACACTGTTCTATGTTTTCCCAAAAGAAATACTTCTGGTTATGACAGCATCCACAGATTCAATCTGGTAACATTTGTATATCATAGTCCTTGCTGCCCTGCCGTGCCCACTGTGCCATTCTCGGTGAATGCTGTGACAGTTTATTATTTGTTGTGGTTCTGTGATGAGGTAGGTGAGGTGAGGTGGGGGAAAAGGGCATGTGATTCAGTGAGGGTGTTAGACACTAGGGGAGGTTTAAAGGGAACAGTAGTAGGAGATGAGAGAAAAAGCTTGAAGTGTGACTTCATTGGAATACTAGCTGAGTTGAAGAGTACTGAGAGTTTTCAGAGGGTATTTTGTGGAGGCAAGGGTGAAATATAGGAGAAAACAGGTTTACTTTGTGATGGAAGAGAGTTGTGTGGTTGTCAGAACTCACTGATAGGAAGGACAATAAACTAAGTAAGATATGTAAAAGCCAAAGGCCTAGGATGGGGAGGATCAAGGAATAATACTGGAGAAGATAGGAGAGACTGGGAGGGCACTAAGTACGGGGAATCTAAAATCCTGGGAGGAGAAATTTGTATGCTTGGAAAAAGAATAAAGAGATATGTTAGTAATCATCTTGGGGGTTTCAAGTGAAGAAACTAGATAGAGATCTGAGATAAGAAAGAGAACCTAGACACCTATTAAATTAGTCAGTAGAATAATAAATACACACAAATAACAACCTAATAAACACAGGAAACAATAGCAGTGCGTGGCAGAACCCCACATTACTAAATAAATCAAGAAACATAAAAAAACTTCATCCTAAAGAGAAACAATTAAAAAAAAACCCAAAACAAAAACCTTAAACCTATAAGATGTCAGATGGGAGCACAGATTAAATATGCCTGTGAGACACTGCACATGGATTCCTAGTAGTTTCTTTGCCAGACAGTCTAAGTGCTCCAGGCTAATAACTCCTTGACCCCTTTATCACAGGACTGAAGCTGCCTCAGACTCAGGACCTCTTTCACAACCTGATCCAGTTGGAGTTCTTGGGTTAGGGATTCTTGCTGTCCTTGTCCCTGGATGTGGTGGTGGATTTGGCAGACAGGTCCTCTGGCACAAAATTGTCCACCAAGTCGGGATTATTCCTGTGCAGTCAATCAAGTCAGTTACTGCAGTGACAATCCATCCTGTTACTGTGCTCCCTATCAGGTCTAATTGAGAAATAACATTACAAGACCCTGTTTTAGGGTCTCTCTTTCCCCTGGAGAAGACCATGGTTATAGTATCTAGACTCATGGCTAATGTACCCTAAACATGATGGCTGCATCTCCTCTAATGATGAAAAACAGCATTCAAGAGCCATTTTATAGAATGAGTTATTGAAAGCCCAGAGGGTTTGGCACCAAGTAATACCAGAGTGAAGAAGAGAAGACAAAAAAAAGGGGGTTTTTTTTCTTTTTTCTTCCTCCCCTTTCCTAAATCCTCCACTCTGTGGCATGAGAAGAAGGAAATAAGAGGGAGGAAACGGACCCTAATGATGGTACAGGTGTGGGATGTGTTCAAAAGGGGGAACAGGGAAAACTGAGTGCAAAATTGGTAGTGAAAGATGGAACAGATGTAGAGATCTGCTTCCAGGGAGAGCACAGCGCCAGTGTGGGCTTCCAATCCTGTGTAACTCAAGCTTCACCTGGCCTCTGACTGTGGGAGCTAAGACTGTGCTTACCATCCGTCTCTCTCTTTCCCTCATCCATTCAAACCCTCGGCCCTTCCCCACAATGAAGTCCCCACCAGTTCCTACTCTCTAGGTTGTGCTACAAGTCCTTGTACTGAAGTCAGTCACCAACCGCTGACTGGGGAAGGCTGTAACAGAAACAGTGTCCTGTCCAGCTGCAGATGGCTCTCTGTTCCCCAGTTCTCTACGAGCAAAAATGCTGTTAGGTTCCCTTTGCTGCCCAGCTGGCAGTGAGTCAGCTGCCGTCCTCAGTCCTTTTCGGTCTCTCCACAGTGTGATCTATCTCTTCTGCATTACTCAATCCTGCTTTGTTTTCCTCTGTCAGTTCCCTTGCGTTTCCAGGTAACTTCCCCTTGCACTGTTGATTCCCTCCCAGCTGATGTTTTCCAGACTCTAGCTGCTTTGTCCTAGAGAAGCTGAGTTGCTGGCATTCATTGCTCTACCATTTTGGGACCCAACTCATTTTTTTCTAGCACTAAAACTTCAACTCACTGTTCTCATTCAAGTCTCTCACAAAAACCATGTAAAGCAAATGTATAGACACACACGCACACACACACACAGACACACACACACACACACGCACAAACAAAACAAAACAAAACACAGCTTCAGAAGGATTCAGTAAATTGTCCATTGTAAGAAGAGTAAGAGCCCAAATCTGTCTGACCGCAGTCTTTATGCACTTGGCTATAGCACCTCACCAAATGCATGTCAGATGGCCACGGATGCGCCCCTTGAGTTGGGGTTCCCTGCTGCTATGGCCCATCACTGAAGTGCAGATCCCGTACCGGAGTTGACATCGGGGTGTTGCCTGCCTTGACGCAAGGCCTGAAAGACTAGATGTTCCCCACCACAACTTGTCTGCCCTGCCCCTCTTCGCCCTGCACAGGCCCCTTGCCCCCCTCTTTCCACGTAGTGAGGACATTCTTGACTGATAACCCAGCTATGTAAGAAGGGACACCCTTTTTGCTGAGTAATTAAAAGCAGGAAATACTCAATAATAGGAAATGAGTGAGTAAGACGATCAAAGCAATCTGGACGGCAGAAGAGCTGAGTCTGGGCTCAGGCAGTCCTTCAGGAGTCCAGCTAGATCTGCGCTTGCTGATTCGTGTAGGTCAGAGCAGTGAGCAGGGAAGCAAGACCATGTGGCTAACCTTGGTTCTGCTCCTTCTAAGCTTTCCAGGTGAGTGGGGCTGGGCTCAGGGGCCTGGAACTGCAGGAGCTGAGCAGTGGGCAGAGGGCAGATGTCCCTGGAAGAGACTCGCCCTGTCCACCAAAAACAAAGGCTGGTTTCGTCAGTCCATTGCGCAGCAGTGCACCGTGCCTAGCATAATGCCCAGAGTGCATCAGGCCCTGAGGATATAGAGGGGAAAGGGAAATGGGACTGGCTGTTAAAGAAGACCCTGGAGAGGAGAGTTTCACGGGTGAGTACACATTTGAAGAATAGGGCAGGGCACAGCGAGGCACGAGGAGAAATGCACTAGAGGAAAACTTTCCACTGCAAGAACCGGAGAAAGCGTCTCAGAGGCTGGTCCCCTGCTGCCCCTTAAGGGAAGCTATCTGTCCTTCCAGCAAGCATCCTGGGAACAGCACCACTGTACACAGGGGTGCAGGCTCAGGAAGGACTGCATGAGAAGCAGAAGAGTTCTCAGTGCGCAAGATTCCTGCAGGGGGGTGGCTAGATGTGAGGCTGGTCACAACAGACACAATTAGGAGGGACAACTAGAAACCTGACTCTGACCCAAGATTTGCATTTGACCCCAGCTGTCCTTTTGCTTCACCCCAGGATCAGGCTACCCTGGAGGCTGAGCAGAAGCCCTGGGTGAGGAGGCCTGGGGGCACATGCACACACACACACGCGTGCACACGCGTGCACGCACACACGGAGTGAACTCAGAGGTACACACTTGCGTGCTGTCACACCCATCCACCTGGTCCATGGTAATACCTCACTCCCATTCATGCTTCTATACTTACAGGGACATAAAATGCCACACCCTGAGATTATTTAGACAAGGATTTTGTGCACACAGCAAGGAGTGATACAAAGGAGGAAGTTTATATCTCAGATTCACAAAAAATGAAGCACTAACATTTAAAGAGCCTTCTGCTCTGGAAGCCTTTGGCTTGGAACCCCAGAGTTCTTCTCCCAGCTGAGTGCTGTTCCACTGCCTCCACCCTCTTTTTACTGCAAACTCATTCTATAGCTGTTGTTCTGGAGATTGAGCCCAGGGCCTTTGCACTGAGCTGTATTACCAGCAGCCCTTTCTTTTTTTCTTTTGAGACAGGGTCTCACTGCCGGGCTTGAACTTATGCCCTGCCTTGGCCTCTCAATCATAGGTTCCATCCATCATTATCCACTTTACAACACCTCCCTGTGCACACACGCACACATGCACAACTTTTTTAATGGGCCCAACTTCATTGTGAGTGCATTTGAGTCACATTCAATCACTAATGCTGGGCTTGGTGGAACACCTGTGGTAATCATCTGCAAGTCTTTTCTGCTGTTTATAAGGACTGCAAACATAATCTGTATTGAACCCTTCCGCTCTACTGTAACTGGGTTATTTTTCTTTGAAGAAAAGATATACGCCTCCTTGCTGACTCCTGAATTTGATTTTAATTCACATAGTTGCTGGCTTTTACCAACTCTTCTGCTACTTTACTCATTTTTAAGATTTTTTTCTTACTCTTTTATACATTAATGCTCTCACAAACATTTATACACTATAGAAATGTACGATTTAGAAAGAGAAATTCCCCCTGAAAAACCCAATCTCAGTGCTAACCACTGTTAAAAGTTTAGAGCACATTTTTAGATTTTTTAAAATTCATGTGCTATAGAAAAAATCAGAAATAGAATTACATACTTGGTTAGACAACTTCTTTAAAAATCTAACAATAATATATCTCAGGCAGCTCTCCTATCATTGGCTGAAAATGTGTCTTTCTTGTCCCCAGTGATGGGGATTGAACATAGGGAGCTCTACTGCACCTTTTTATATCTTCAGTCCTTGTTATACTTTATTTTCAGATAGGTTATTACTATGTTTCCCAGGATGGCCTTGAACTTTCAGTCCTTCTGCTTTTGCATCCCAAGTAGCTAAGGTGACAGGTATGTACCACCACACCTAACTGTCTTTAAAAAAAAAAAAAAACTATACTGTGGACCACAATTTATAGTTTAATTCTCTGTTAAATCATTGAATTCTTCCAATAATTGCTGCTACATCAGTACTGCAAATAGCACCTTATGCTGTACTGTTCACTGCTGTGGAAATTGTACCTAATCATAGAATTGAAATGATTATGACCAAGATCATGGTGATCTGCTTCTTTTCATAAACAGTCTCTGACTCGCTTGGTATCTACCATGAGCCACACATTGAGCGAGACCCCAGAGATGTGAGTAGGGGGAATAGAGAGAGTTGGAGATAGAGAGAGACAATGAATAAAAACAGAAGTTCTGCTGTCTGGGAGTGCACATCTTGGCGAGGAAGAAAAGAGACAGATGACTGAAGTAAAACACCAGTGTGATGTTCAGGCTCTGGAGGGAGGGCCAGGGCAGCAACAGGAGGGTGAATGGAGCCTGCACCCTGGAGCTGTGGAAGGTGACTGGGAGGAGGGCAGGCACCCGTAGAGTGCTCCCATGCAGGAGGCAGTACATGAGGGCACATCAGGAGGGAAAGAGAAAAGTGGAGGTGACTTAGAGTCTGAGACAAAGAGGACAAGGAATAAGTCTGGGCAAGACGTAGGCTCCAGCTTGCAAAAAGGACATTAATGCCAAAATGAAGCACGTAAATCCCCGTGAGGCAGGGGAGGATGGCTGCTGGGGGATCTGGAAAGGCTCAAGTGCTTGCAGCAGGTGCAGCTAAGGGGTGGTCAGTCTCAAAGACGAAACCGGCAATAATATAGAGGGGCGATTAGAAGACAAGTGCTGGGGACTTGGAGGCTGCTGCCACAATCCGGGCGCCAGACAAGGTCCTGACCTGTTGATGGGCAATTGCTGGTGAAACACCTCCCAAATATAACTTGACACACATTTGTCATGTAGCAACCTACATGAGGGAGAAGGTAGCATGGCCATTTTATAAATAAGGAAGCAAATGTTGGGGAAGTTAAGTAACTCACCCGAGGTTTCCCAACTAGTCCGTGATAATACATCATTTGCATGCAAAGCTCATGCTCTTTCTTTTGATCATCCATCCCTGTGGGCTGCAAGAGCAGTGGCCAAAAGAAGGTAATCATGCCAGGCGCGCTTGCAAGTTATCACTTGCAGAGAGCACAGGACCCATGAGGACACCAAGTTCCTTAGGGAGGCTCCACAGTAGAGTTGCTGGTCTGAAAATCACAAAGTTGGTTCTGTTGATTGAATACCGTATGCATTTCCCGTGGCTGCTGTAAAAAATTACCACCAACTCAGTGGCTTAGAGCAATACAAGGTCACAATCTTACTGTTCTGACGATCAGGAGTCTGAAATGATTCTCCTGGCCAGTGTCGAGGTTGCTCCTTCTGAGGCTGTCAGGGAAGATCTGCTCCAATGCCTTTTCCAGAAAGCTCTCTGCCTTCCTTGGTCCACAGCCCCTCCTCCATCTTCAAACCAGCAACAGGTCATCATCAAACCTACTTTCTGTTAACCTTTTCACTTATAAGGACTCACTGGCTAATACAGGATCACCTCCTTACCTTAGGATCTTTCTTTCTTTCTCTCTTTCTTTTGATACTGGGGATTGAACTCATGACCTCACACTTGCCAGGTGGGCGCTTGTGCCACTGAGCTAAATCCCTGGCTTCAAAATCTTTAATTACATCTGCTTATTCTCTGTTGCCACGTGAAGGACATATTCATATTTTCTATCCGGAGGGTGTTATCCTGCTGACCACAAGTACAAATCTCAAGTAAACGAAGTAATACAGGGAGAAGGTCCAAAGTGTGAAGATGTGGCATCTGCCTGGTGCTTTAGACCTGTTCTACTGCAGAGACTCCCAGGCTAGGCATCTAGAGAGAGGAGGTAGAAGAATGGGCAGGCTGGGGAGACACCCCTTCAGTTCTGTGCCTACTGAACAGGGAGAGATATTTGGTGTGTGCCTGTGAGTGGTGGGCTGGAGCGAAGGAAGAACTTAAACTATGAGATGGATTTGGGGAATCCAGGATGTAGGCAACAATGGAAGCCATGACCATGGAGGGAATCCCTCTCTGGGGACACAAGTAAAACCACTTTAGGCTGGAGAGGCTCCCTGGGCTTCCCTGTGGCTTGTGGAGTCAGGTCATACTGACTCACACTGTCACACAAGAGTAGCTTGTGGACATCTCTGCTCAGTGTGCCCAGCAACAACACATCATTAGCGTGTCACCAGCCTTGATGGGAGCATTTGCACCACAGAAACTGGCAAAATGCCAGGTGCGGTGCTGCATGCCTGTAATCCTAGCACTCAAGAGACTGAGGCAGGAAGATCACAGTGAGTTTGAGGCCAGCCTGGGCTACATTGTGAGTTCAAGACCAGCCTGGATTGCAAGGTCAGACCCTGTCTCAAAAAAAAGAAAAAAGAAAAGAAAAGAAAAGAAGAAATTGGCAAAACATTATGAACTGGAGGATATTTTCCACAGAAAACTGGTGTTAAATATTTACTAACACACCACCGGCCACACAGAGATTTAAAAAGAGAAAGAGCAGTAAGAATTGGTCGAAGCCTCTGAGGCTGAGTAGACAGAGGAGAAGGAAGAGATCAGAAGAGCACAGAACTAAGAAGACAAGATGAAGGTGGCAGAAAATCAGAAGTGTCATGGGCCTAGGGAGAGGAGGTCTGGGGAGCCCGAGCATCTGACCCAGGGCTGCAGGAAGCCAGACCTCCAAGGAGATGGCTGCAAAAGGCCAGGAGTGTCGGGGTGGGTGGCGTAGCGGAGGCCCTCGTCCAATCTCTGGACATTGACCTGGCTTGGGGTGACAGCAGCTGTACTTGGTGATTCTTTTTTTTTTTTCCAGGTTGTTTCTCCCTCCGAGGCCCAGAGTCTGTGAGAGGCTCAGAGGGTGGGTCCTTGACTGTGCAGTGTCACTATAACCCAAGATGGAAGACCTACAATAAGTGGTGGTGTCGAGGGGCAAGGAAGCGCGTGTGCAGCATCCTTGTTCAAACCACAGGGTCAGAGCAGGAAGAGAAGAGTGGCCGGGTGTCCATCAGGGACAACCAGAGAGACTGGTCGTTCGAGGTGACCATGGAGGG
Organism: Dolichotis patagonum; assembly: GCA_004027295.1. Classification (NCBI taxonomy): domain Eukaryota; kingdom Metazoa; phylum Chordata; class Mammalia; order Rodentia; family Caviidae; genus Dolichotis; species Dolichotis patagonum. Next base: position 48,055 of record PVJX010006414.1, on the reverse strand, counting down.
GCTCAGGCAAGATGACGCGGACACTTACTGGTGTGGAATTGAGAGAACTCTTACTGACCTTGGGGTACCCGTGAAACTGATCATTGACCCAGGTAAGAACTTTCTCATCTGCCCTATGAAGCCATGGTGCTTAGGATGGGAAAAGTCAGCAGCCTAGGAGACAGAGAGACAAACAGGCAGACAGGCAGACAGACAGATGGGGTAGGGTTGAGAGCAGCGAGGAAGACCTAGCACATCTACCCCCACCTCTGGGTCTTCTGAGGCATCCAGCTGGCATGGGGCGTGACTGGTAGATCTCAGGATTGGGATAGGTTAGGGACCTCTCTTTCAGCAACACATGGCCCAGCCCTACTGTTTTGGGGTTACACAGCCCTAGTGGCCTCATTTTCCCATTGGAGCCCTGAATGGGCCCTGGAGGCTTGGGAAGGGTCCCAAGGCATCCATCTAGGGAGTGGCCAGTCTCCTGGAACTCATGCCACAGAGCTGTTGTAACATGGCACAGTGGGGAGCTGGGACAACCCAGAAGGTCCAGTGTTGACCCCCAGCCCTGACCAGCCCAGAGTGCTGCTGAGCATTCTGCAGCCTCTCTCCTGTCTGGGTCCCCTCCTCCACCTGTCTGACTGCAGAAGAGTAAACAAGGGGTGAAAGACCCACGGAGATGCTCAAATAGCTGGAAAGGAGGGCTTCGCTTGGAAGCCAACTCAGGGAGCTCTCTGGCTGCCTGGAACCTCCATCACACCTCAGACCCCTCAGGGTCCTCCTGCTGCTGTTACTGGCACCTGAAAATGAGCCCTTTCTGCGTCTACCCAGCTCACTGGTGCTCAGCCACCCTCATCCTCATGTCCACGTGGCCAGTGGTGATGGGCACATAGACAGTGTCGGCTTTCAAATAGGCCTGTGCACTGTTAGAGTCGAAACCACTGAGGGACAGCTGGTTTGCCCCTGGGGGATATGGGTCCAAAAAAATCCCTCCAAGCAAGACTTCCCCAGAGCAACCATGTAGGGGAAGTTCAAAAGGACTCTGGAGACAGGAAGAGGATTGGGTAAGACATGTGGGCGAAGGACAGAGAAGCAAAAGAATGTGTGGAGCTTTAGGGAGAAGGCATTTAGGGGTCTTAGTGGCAATCAGGGACTTCCACAGGAGCTGTAGGACTGAAATTACAGTATCTGGAGCTCAGCTGGAAGCTGCCTGGGTGATGGCAGCTGGGGATCTCTGAGAAAAGAGCTAGCTAGGCCAAGGGCTAAATTAAAGGGGAGCTACAACCCAGGTGTAGTGAGGCACACCTGTAATCCCAGCATCCTGGGAGGCTGAGGCAGTAGGATCACAAGTTCAAGCCCAGTGTGAGCAATTTAGCAATTTAGTCAGACCTTGCTGGCCACAAAAGACTAGAGATATAATTTAGCAACAAAGTCCTGGGTTCAATCTCCAGTGCTGGGGTGGGGGGGAGTTATATGTCAGGAATGCTCAAGGCCCAGAGGGTCCCAGTAATCTATGGCAAAACTGCTCCCCATAAATCATCTCACACAAAATGTTTCATTCCTCACAGTTGTTCACTATTTAACTGCACCTTCTACTCACCAGCCTTCCCGAGCCCCCCTCTCCATGATCACTCTAATCACTGGGCACCTCATTTTTGGAACCTTGTTTCCGAGTTGAATTTGGGTTCCACATGAGTGGAAAGGACCAGGTATTTTATTTTCCCCAACAGAAAATGGAAAGAGCTTATGAATAAATGATGGTGATTTTTTTTCTACTTAATTTTTATTTCTCCTTCCACACCTGAAAATGACAAGGGGAAATGACTATGTTGGGTGTCAGATGACTCAATAGAAGCCCAAGGAACTGCACTTGAAGAGGTGAAACTTTCCAGCCCAGGACAGAGGGGGGTCTCCTGATGTGGGCTCCCAGGCTGGCATTGCATTAGAGCTGTGAATAACCGCGGTCTATACCACTAACCTGTGTCCACCCCTGCCTGTGTCTAGCGGGAACAGTCACTATGACCTCCAAACCCCTTGATGGGCCTAGTGACGAGAGCAATCTTGGCGTGTCCTCTGGGTCCCACACAAGGTAAGGTCTTGCACTCCTGTTTCCCACCCAGCCTTGCATGGCCACTGCCTCGTGCCTTTCTCCTGGGTTATCCCATGGGAAATCCAGGCCTGAGGACTTCGCCTGTTTCTGTCTCCAATGTCAGCACTTGTTACAGCCTGAGTGAAAGCCCCAAGCCCATCCTCCACCCCATGAGTCCTCAACCACCATCTCCCTATCTCGCCCTCACCAGAAAAGCCCTCTGCAGAACTCTTCTCTCTAAGCGTTGCCACCCATTCAGTGGCCAACAGAAAAGCATAGGTGGCCTCCTGGGTTCCAAGGGAAACAAGGTACCAATATCCACGATGCAAGACATCGTGGGACACACAGCAGGGAGAGTGAATCTGGCATTCGGGGGACAGAGGCAGGAAAACACAGCCTGCATGTATTGGCCTCCAGGTTTCTATTGGAAGGGATAGAAAAATACAATGTGTGTTTACCTTTTTAAAGATTTGGTACCATAAAAGACGCATTGTTATGAATCCCTTTCAAAAGACTCCTGCTCAGTTAGGACACACTTATTCCATTGTGCTTGCAACTTTCTGCAGCAGTTCTGGAAGTTCTCTTTTGTGAGTGTCTTATGCTGTCATGGCTGCCTTAATGTCCTGAATGGATTCAAAATGTTTATGTTTCTCAGCCATTGTGAGTTTGGAGAGGAGTCGAAAGTCACGTGGTGGCAGATCAGGTGAACAAAGTGGACGAGGACCCACCGCAATGTGTTTTTTGCAAGCCTGCCTTTCCATTTGAATGGTACTTGGCAGCCTCATTTGCTACATATTTTTAGCACAATTTGTAAAGACATCCCCCAAAAGATGACTTCCAGACCTGCTTCCCAGAGTGGCATGAATGATGCAGTAAGCGTGCTTGAAGGGAAGGGGATCAAGGGGGATTTACTCTAGTGAATCTTTTTGTAATTAAACATTCACCAAAGTTTTAGATCTCCCTTGTGCTTTGGCAAAGGGAAGTCCGAGAAACACAATTAGAAAGGAAGAAGTGCCCAGGCAAGACCACCTGGGGTTACATCTGGGGAGTCCTCGGGGCTGGACCGTGAACAAGGATCCTGGGAGGTCTTCCGAGCGTCGAGTGCAGGGTCTCCAACTCTGCGGGCTGGGTCTCCGCTCTGCAGCCGCAGAGTAGGGCAAGCGACCGAGGGCCTTGGGCTCTGACAGCTGTACCTCTCACAGGGCCCACTACCTACTGCTGGCATTTGTGAAAGTGCCCATCTTGCTCATCTTGGCTGGCGCTGTCCTCTGGTTGAAGGGGCCCCCCCAGGAGCAGTGGGGACATCCTACCTGTAAGAATTTAAACTCTGAACTTCTGACCAAAGACATGACCTCTTAGAAAGATGGATGTGCAGAGACTTCCGGCTCCGGACCGTTTCTGGTGGGAACTGTAGAAGAAATGCCCCTGTGCCCGGGGCACAATGACGACCGTGGGGAGCTGGCTACAGATTCTCCCGGCTCTGCACAGTGCGGCGCAGCTCAGAGGCATCATCAGCCCTGCAGCGCCAGCAGCCCGCTCTTACTTCAGGTGGCAGACACCCCTCGCCACCAGAGGCAGCTCAAGGCCAGGGGCCACATCCTCTGCTGGGAAAACGCAGGCAGAGCCTGAGACGGAAGCACAGACAAGAGGCGACAGGCGGAAGGCCCAGCTCACCACCCTCCCTGCCCCAAAGCCTGAAATAGGATGTGTGTGTGTGTGTGTGTGTGTGTGTGTGTGTGTGTGTGTGTGTATGTGTGTGTGTTTAATGGGATTTTTAAAAATCCTTTTTTCCATAATCTAGTCTGATTGGGTTTTGATGGCTCATGGCCACGAGTCTCTGACTGAGGCACGGTGCTCCTGCAGGGGCTGGCTCTACGGTGAGTTCCTGGTTCTGAAGAGTGAGTTTGGGCTTCCTGCCTCCAGGGAGGATGAGACTCAGTCTGCATCTCTGGAGCAATGCCTTCCTCCCACTCCTCCTCTTCTTCCCCACCCCTGCCCTCTTCCCCTTTTTCCCACCTCTCTCTTCCTTTTTCTCTTCCTCCCTTCCCCCTTTTGGAGCTGACCTGAGCCTGTCTCCTCAGCACAGCTGCTGGGACACCTCCTCAAAGACCCCACTGAGCCTTGAGAGCCCCTCAAGTTGGGGAGGGAATAGGCAATGAAAATTATCCCAGGGGGATGATGCATTTTCTTTTAAATAATGTTTTTTAAAATAATTCAGTCATTTAGAAAGGATGTCTGTAATGCCTCGCCAACAGCAGCAGCATTCCTGAATGTGTCACTTTGAGCAGTGAGTCAGGGGCCTTCACTGCCAAGGGAGCTTCTCTTTGTGTGACGAAGAACAGCCCACTGAGATGTGACCCCCACAGACAGGCGAGCACAGGCCCATGTCTGAACTCACAGGTTTGGCTCTAAGCCCGCCCTGCCCTTTGTCATGACAATGATGGGCAGTGAGGGTCCAGTGTCACAGCAGGAGACCAGGAGGGCTCTCCTGTCCCTGGCTTGGCCTCTGGAGCCTGCCCGCCCCACCGAGACTCTGTGATCCCCTCTTGTCCTTCAGCCAAGGAAGTTTTCTCTGCATCTGAGTTTGGTGCAGGGTTCTGGCCTGTGATCAGCTCCAGAGAAAGAGGAAGCCTGGATAAGTCGATCTGTTGGGGACCAGGGCCCACCACCCACTGGCTGCAGCTGCCTCCCTATGACCAGTGCTCTGGGTCTGGCTTCCTGGAGATCCATCGATGCCTGGATGACAAGGCAGCTGTGTGGGGCGCAGCCACTCAGGAGGGTGGGGGGCCCCACCATTTCTGACTGAATAACCAAGGAATCCCCATTCTCTCTGAAAGCAGGAAGCTGGGTTCTACTCCTGCAGCTAAGTTAGGTACAAACAGAGGAGGACTGGGCCCTTGGGGAAGTCAACACAAAAAACAGAGACATCAGAGTTCTGACTGGGAGCTGCTGTGAAGAGACCCAGACCTCAGGATGGAGATGCAGTAAGCAGGCCTGCAAGATAAACCACGGCCTGAGACTGTACTGTAACCGCACCACCTGGTCCGATGAATCCAGATTAGCATTAGGCACTTGCGTGGGTGGCTAGAATATCTGGGCCCATATTTCTCTTGCTTTGCAAACCTGCCTTTGTTCTCTCCATGTACCCTTGCTACGTGATGCCTTTCCCTGTTGAATCAATATTAGCTCAGTGGCTATACAGTACTTGTAATCCGATACATTGATTGTAGTCTGATTTGTGTTGTACCCACTTTGTGACTTTGCTGAATAAATTATGCCTGACAAAGGGCCGCAAGTGGCCACCCATTTAGGACCCCTCCTGTCTCCCAGGAGTTTTCTCTTAACCTCCTTTTGCAATGGCAAGCACAAATACCAAAGTAACACCCAGGATTTGGAGGCAGATTTATTTTATGTCAATGGGCACTGATTGGGATCATTCTGAAAATATCAGGCCCTGACCTCTGGTGGTCTAGGGCTTATATGGGATAAGCAAGCAGGAAGTACAGAGACAGAAGGGCTTGTCAAGTAGGGATTGGTTTTTACAGTATGCTTCACAGTGACCAGGTGTTTCTAGGAGGCAGAAGCAACCGGAACTGCAACAGGAACTGTTACCTGGGCAACTTAGAAATTGAAGTACGCTGGCTGGGGGGGTGTCTATTTTCTGTTACACTTTGTCTCTTGGAATTTATTCTTTGATACTCAGAGAACATGAACTTAACACATCTGACATCTAGCAGGGCAGGAGTTCTATATTTCCCATATCACCTACAGCTCAGCGGAGAGAAGCCACTGCCCCAGAGCAGGCAGCTGTCAGCTGTCCACCCTGAACACCTCCCCTCCCCTGGCACACACTTATGGGAAGAATCCTAGAGTTTCCAGGAGGGCTGATGGACAAGGCTTGCTGACAGGCTCCTCTTTTGGGAAGAGAGAACATGGAAATCAATGAAAAGGAATTGTGCCTGATTTTTCCAGCAAATGTGTTTCCATTAGGAGCTGGAGCTGAAGGCCACATGCCTTAAAAAGCTGCAGACTAGAACTTAAAGTTAGTAAAGGAAGAGCAGGGCAGAGAGTAGAACTTGTCTTCCCATGAACTCCTCCTCACAGGACTGAGGCATACATGCATGCACTCACAAACACACACACACATATGGCATAGGATGTGCAAATGAAAGGAAGCTGGTGAGGGTTGGGCAAGTAGCAGCAACATCAGGCAGAAAAATAACAATAGTGAGGGCCCCCACCAGGCCTAGGACCCAAGGTCTTTTTTTTTTTCAGTGATGGAGATTAAGCACAGGGCTTTAAACCTGGTAGGCAGGCACTTTACCACGGAGCTATACCCCCAACCCCTTTTATTTTGTTTTGAGACAGGGTCTTGCTAAGTTGCCCAGACTGACTCCCAAGTCACCATCCTCCTGCCTTAGCCTACTGAATAGCTGTGATTACAGCTGTGTCCACCATGCCCAGTCCTCCTCCTTCTACCTATAGTGAAAAAACTAACAAACATAGTGACAAAAGTCTGTAAATTTGGCACTCTGAGAGGCTGAGGCAGGAGGATCATAAGTTCAAGCTCAACCCAGGCATTTTTGCACCTTTGTAAGACCCCATCCAACATTTTAAAAAAGTAACTGGGGGTGTAACTCAGTGAAAAGGCCTTGGGTTCAGACCCCAGTGCTGAAAAACTAAAACAAAAGCACTTAACATGACACATGCTGTCTTAGCAAAACTGTCAGTGTACAGTGCAGCACTGTTGGTTCTATGCACATTGCAGCAAAGCAGAACTCTAGAACTTTCCATCTCATGTGGCTTGCACTCCAATCCCAGTAAACATAAAGCCTCATCCCACTTGACAGCACCTGGCTACCACCACCTCACTTTTGCTTCTGTGAGCTATTGCTTGTGCTGTGTCATCTAAGTGTAATCATGCAGCACTTGTCCTGTGCCTGCGTTCTCTTACTTAGATAATGTCCTCGGGGTTCACCCGTCCTGTAGCCTATGACAGTATTTCTTCCTACTACATGGCTGTTGCACTTCATTCGTGCACTGATGGACTTAGCTGTTTGTACCTCTTGCTGATGTGAATCATGTGGCAATAAACATGGAAGTGTGAATATCGCTCTGAGAGTCTGCTTTCAGTGCTTTAGAATACACATCTGGAAGTGGGATTTCTGAACTATATGGCAGCTCCATTTTTTACTTTATTGAGTAATTTTTATACTGTTTTCCATCATTTTACATTTCTATTTTATACCATTTTACATTCCCACAAACAGTGCACAGGATTCCAATTTCTCAACATCCGCACCAACATTCCTTTTTTGTTTGTTTGCTTGTTTGTTTGTTTTTTGTGCTGGGGATTGAACTCATGACCTTGCGCTTGCCAGGCAGGCATTTATGCTGCTGAGCTAAATCCCCTATTTTGTTTTTATGACAGTTCTTCTAACAGATAGGAGGTGGTCTCTCATTATGGTTTTAATTTTTATTTTCCTGATACTTGGAGATGTTGAGCTCCTTGTTTCATCTTTGGAGAGATGTCTTTACAAGTTCTCTGCCCATGTTTTATTTCTTGTTGAGATGTAGAAATTCTCTGTATATTCCAAATACAATCTCTTATCAGATATATGATTTGCAAATGTTTTATCTATTTACGGGTTGCCTTTTTTTCCCTGTCTTTTTGAGACAAGTTCTCACTATGCAGTTCAGGCTAGCCTTGAGCTCACTTTGTAGCCCAAGCTTGTCTGGAACTCGCAATGGTCCTCCTGCCTCAGCCTCCCGAGTGCTAGGATTACAGGCATGCACCACCACACCCAGAAATGGGTTGTCTTATAATGCACAAATTTAAAGTTTTTTTCACAAAGTACCATGTGTCTATTTTTCTTTTGTTGCCTCTGACTTTGCTGTCATGTCCAAGAAATCATTGCCAAATACACAGCTATGAAGGTTTTGCCTCATGTTTTCCCCAGGAGTTTATAATTTTAGATCTGGGCTGGGGATTTAGCTCAGTGGCTTAAGCGCCTGCCTGGCAAGCACAAGGTCGTGAGTTCGATCCCCAGTACCAAAAAAAAAAAAAAAAAAAGTATAATTTTAGGTCTTACCTGAAGGTCTTTGATCCATCTGAGTTAATTTTTCTATGGTATCAGGTAAGAGCCTAACAGCATTCTTTGTGTGTGGACACATGGTTTTCCACTTACTATACTGTACTCATTTCCCATTGCTCACAGTTAGGTAATTTTTGATCCATTGTGTTACTGAGGAGGAGACCCTGTGAGTGTTTTGGTTCTGAGTGATGTCGCAGATATAGCTCTTCATATAGCTCCTCAGAATGGTCTGAGCCCCCTGTTCCCTCAGGCTCTGCAGGTCACCCCCAAATGCCAGCCTCCCTGTAAGGGAGTGTGACTCAGGGCAGTCACTGGTTCCTTCTTTTTGGCTTTTGCTTTGTTTGTTTTGTTTGGCCATTGAGGGTATCTCGGATATTTGTTGATGCGAGTTCCTTACAGCTCTGTGTCTCATTGCCTCCTGACTGTCTTTTCCCTCCGGGTTCCCGGGGAACACATAACAAATGGTCATCACACCCAGACACAACACGGGGGCTGGGTGAAGGGAGTGAGTCATGGGCTCATGGCTGTGAGGACTGTTTCCGGCCCTCGGCCCTCTCTTCTCTAGGAGTTTCCTTCACTCTCTGCTTCCCAGCTCCCGTGAGGTGAGCAGCTTAGTGTGCCTTGTACGTGCACCAGGATAGCCTGCCTCACCTCAGAATCATGATGGCGGAACTAGTTACCCATGGGCTGAAACTGTGAGCCAAATAAATCTTTCCTTCCGTACATCACCACTCTCAGGCATAGCTAACTGACATGTATAGCAACCAACACACCTTCTTAACAGCTTTTTTAGTGTGGCTGTTAGAAAAACTTAAAACTACAGAAGAGTACCATTATCCTACTGGACAGCGCTGGGCTCCACCCCACCTAGGACCAGTACGATCTGCCTTTCACACGGCAGATGAGCCAGGTGCAGGGGATCCCGGGGCTGCCTCACTCCCCTTCTTCTCAGCCTCCGGCCACTGCAGAGATCAGGCAGAAAGGCCTGTGCTGTCTCCAAAACGAGGAAGACTGGGAGGACACAGGAGCTCATTGCTACACATACACATGCTACTGCACGCCAGACAGGGAGCTGAGCCGGGCTGGGACCAGAGCACCAGTCCTGTACTCAAAGATCTCACACCAGCAAACCAGCCCCATTCCAGGGACAGGCATGAGTCACGCGCAAGAGTCTGTGGAGGTGACCGTTGAGGAGCAATGGCCTTCAAACTCCAGCAAGGCCCTCAAGGCCTTCAAAAGGTGGGGCGTATGGGGCCGGGGATATAGCTTGGTGGCACAGCACCTGCCTGGCAATCGCGAGGTCCTGAGTTCGATTCCTGAGGCCAGTAAATATATTAAAATACATTGTTAAAAATGTGGGACATATCCCTAAACATGGAACAGTAAGTAGGAGTCCTCCAGGTAAAGGAGAAAGGCGGGTACTTCCAGCCAGAGGGGTACATGTGCACAATAAAAAGACATAGGAAAATGGGGGAGACTTCGCAAGATAGCGGGAGGAGACATAAGGCCATATAAATAGGTTGGGTCTGACAGTTAAGTACATTAAAAGTCACCGAGAAGACCAAGAGTTTCTGAGAATAAAATCAGGAAGGGTGCAATAGCATTCTCTAGTTTTTCCTCCCTTGGACAACTCTTTCAAGTCCTTTTAGAGTCCATAATAAAAAGTTTTTACAAGAAAAATAAAAATAAAAGATGGTATGGGCTGGCACAGTATCTGTTCAGGCCCGGCTCATAAGACAACCTGCCGAAGCGTGGGCCTCACTGGTCTCAGGACAGACACAGCTGGCCAAGAATGATGGAAGCGGAGGAGCTGTCTAGTGGGGTCAGGAGACCTGGATTCTGGCCAGGGTTCTGCCCTGACCTTCCCTCCCGCTCCCCTCTCTGGCTCCGAGTTCCTCTCCCTGTGTCATGCGTGTGTCAAAGGCTTCTAATATAGACATTGGTTATAAATTTGCGGAACACATGAGCCTCCACACAGCTGGCACCGGCAGGTGTTTGTTACTGGTGAAGAACAGGAGGACGAGGAGGAGAAAGAGGAAGCTGTGAAGCAGGAACCTTGCTGGTCTTGTTTACTTCCCCATCCGGGATGAAGACAGCGTGGGGAGCCAGGTAGACAGTGAGTCAACGGGCGCGGGCGCTAAATAAGGCAACCACTGAGGAAACGGTGGAAGGTGAGAGTAACTACACATTAGGACTGGAAGGTGAAGAGGGCGGAAGTTTACAGAGACACACAGGAACTGTTTCCTAGCCCCAAAGGGACAGCAGTGTCATGAGAGAGATTTTTGTTAATAAGCTAATTAGTCCTCCAAACCGGTGGTGCCCGGCCAAGCATGGCTACACCTGGTGATACCCGAAGACAGTGTCAAACGTCATAATTGGTGGGGTGGAGGCAGGGGGCATGGCAGCTGCTCAAGGCAGAGACCAGGAATTCACCCAACATCCTGCAGTGCACAATACCGCTGCATGCCAGACACCACACTCCCCAAAGCAAAGAGCAATTCCACCCAAAAGGTCAACGAGGGTCAGCTTCGAGTTATCACATGAGCCAGCGATTCTGCGCCTCGATTTATACCCAAGGGAGGTGAAGTCCATGCCCACACGAACACTTGCACGTAAATGTTCAGGGCAGCATTATTTATAATAGCCGAAAGGGGAGAACACCCCCAGTGTCCACCAACTAATGAATGGGTACATAAATGCGACACCTTCATATAACGAAATGTTTGTCCATGAAGAGGAACGGGGAACCGATAGATCTGAGAACACAGGTGAACCCGGAGAGTACGGTAAGCAGAAGTAGCCAGGCGCGAAAGGCTGCTAGTGGGTGATTCCGGTGCCCCGAGCAGCAAAATCCGCGGAGACAGGAAGTAGAGGGGAGGAGCTGGGGTGCTGGGACTGAGTGCAACTGTGCAGAGGGCTCCTCTTCGGAGTGATGAAAATGGCCTGCAGTTACAGAGTGGTGATCACGCGGCTCCGCTAAGAGCCGCCAAATTATACACTGTAAGAGGCTGAATTTTATAGTCTGAATTATATCTTCTTAAAAAATCACTCCAGGCGCTGAGAACGCAGCTCGGAAGGCGTGCAATTCTCTCTGGAGTTACTCCCCAGCACAAAATAAAATAAATAAAATAAAATAAACCAAAAATTAGAAACACATGTTGTTTGAATTCGTAGTTTACGAATTTTATTAGAAAAACAGCATGTATTTTTTTCTTTATATTGCTTTCCTTTCTAATTTTTTCTACAATGAGCAGATATTTTTATAGTTTTTAAAAAGAGAATAAAACAAAATAAAAACCAATAATATGGAATTTCAAAACAAGGTAACTGGAAATTAACAATGGTTAACATACTACGTATTACTGTCTTCAAAGCAGTTGTTCAGATTACAAGATACAAGGATGCATAATTGATCAAACAATGTAAGCACAAACCTCCTCCATAGTTTTCAATATTAAAAACAAACTTCAATGCCTCCTAAACTTTTTATAAAATAAAATCAAAGCCATTAGTGTCACCCATGACCTGGCTTTTGCCTGCCAGCCTCATTCCTGGTCTCATCTTTGTGCTCAAAGAGGGGTGAACAGCCACCTACCCTTCCCACCGCCCCACTCCGCCCCCACCCTACTCTTGCCTGTACTCCCCTTGGCATTGCCTGGCTCGCTTACCCTTACCTCGTAGGACTTCATTCTTCATTCAGGTCGTTTTCAGGAAGCTAGCCTGATGCTCACTCACCGTCCACCTTGGTGGGGTATGTGCCATCATCCGCTGCTGCCCTGACCCTCAGTGTACATCCTTAACATTAAAACTTGGGGACATCATGTGACAACATTTTGATGTTTATGTATCAGTCTCCCCAGCTGCTCTCTGCACTGCTTCTAGCCTGTGTCCCCATTTGAAACGCTCCACATATTTGTTAGAGGAAGGAAAGGAGGGAAGAAAGAGAAGTGATTCAGACAGAGAGGACGTTTTTGGGGTCAAGGACGCCACTTAGTGCTTCCGTGGAACTGTCTCAGAGTCCTGAAGGGCAGACTCTGCCCACTCCAGAGTCTGGAGTCACATCCCTGAAACCCAGGACTGGCTACAGGGTGACTGAGATTTGGAGGTCAAAGTGTACAATACAGAGTGTCAAGGTCAAAGGAGCCATGAGAGAAAGAATGGGCAAAAAAAGAACTTGAGGAAGGAAAAGTACAGGTTAGAGGTCCCTGAAAAGAGTCCCAGCAACAGAACAGCACTGGAGCAGCCCTGGGCCACTGCTCATCACAGCTGAGCAGGTGACGTTCAGGTGGCCTTGAACGAAGGCTCCAGATCTCCTCCAGGCAGAGGTGGGATTTAAGGCTTGTTCTCCTCCACCCCAAATCTGTTACACCAAGCATCTTGGGATGGCCGTCCTTCCCTTTGACATTTGCTTTCAGGGTGGGGAAAAACAAGGAATCCCAAGAGACCACTGAGCATGAAACAAGGACACTCAAGGTTAGGAATGAATTGGGTCTTCTTTCTGCACAGTAATGCTGCGCAGTGGGTGAGCAGGGGAATGGAGAGTGAAACAGGAGTTTTCAGTCCTTCCCCCCATTTGAAGCCCTTTCCCTTCTTAGCTGCATTAACCCAGAAAATAGGGGACTCCTTCTGCCTTGACCCATGAGGAGAAGCACTGGCCCCAAGCTAGGGACTCAAAGATTGTGATTCCAGACATGGCCACAGGGTGGAGACACGTGGCGGTCTAATGCCTCTGTTTTGGTCTAGGGCAGAGCAAGACTTACAAACCATGGCTCTGGTTTGTCTACGCTGTAAATCACAGATCATAGGCTTTAAAAACAAACAACGTAGTCTAAACCAGGTGTAAGTCAACGTTGGCTCATCTTTCCAACAAGTTCGGGCTAGAAATACCTTCACCTCCCTGTACCTGTCGAGAATATACTAGTGATTAACCCAATGGAGTGGGGTTTTTTCAATCTTGTAAATACTTGTCATATTGGTCCTCTGGTCCAAACAAGGCACCGCCTTTTGAAGGGGAAACTGGACTGCGACACAAGGGCCAGGCTGAGAAAGTGCACTGGCTCTTCCCAGATGGCATCTCCAGTCTGCAGGGGAAAAAAAAAAATCTACAGATATAAACAGAATAGCAAAAAATGCTCTTAATTGGTGGACTTGGATAAAGTACATATGGAAATTCTTTTACTGTTTGCACAATTTTTCCTTAAGTTTGAAAATGTTTCAAAATACAGTTTTTTTCCCCCTTAAGCTCTGAGATCTAGGGATCCTGTATCCAACATTCAAGTCCTGTATTCAGGAGCCAGTGGCTCTTCAGTGGAATAAACACAGCCATCTCTTTTCTCTGCTGGAGTGTTCCATTGTATGAAAAAAACCTTCCCACTCATTCCCCAAGGAAGAAAGAAATGAAAGAAAAGAAGCAAGGAAAATGTAGTAATATATCTCAGTTTGGACTGGTCCTTAGAGAGAGCTGATGCCCTGGGGCAAGGGCTCCCCATGGGCTGTGCTGGTCCCTGGGCTGGCGCTCTTGTCTACTCCAGGTCAGGGGCCAGCGCAGGACCCCAGCAGCGCTGCGTCCTCGTCCTCGAGGCAGTCCAGGCTGCCTCTCCCATCCGAGGCTGTGTGTCTCTCTGGCCCCTCCCCAGTCCCCTCAGTCTGGGCACACATTCCTGCCGCTTCCCACAAACGCCCGGAGGCTTTGAAACCCCAAGAGCAACAGTCATTCTTTTTCTTTTAAATTTGTTTAATTTTTAAATTTATTTTAAAGAGGATAAAACAGAATACAACCAATCAAAACAAACCAGTGTAAGAGATACAGGCCTCAAAACATTACAACTTAACAGTAGTTACCATAATACCTTTTTGGGTTTTTTTTTTTCCATAATGCCTTTTGATGTCTTCAAAATAGCTGCAGATAACATAGTAGAAATCAAACAGAACAGAATAGAATAGAGACAATAAAAACGAAACAATGAATGCAGTAAAGGACTTCAAACAAGCCTATAGTAAATCCACAATTGCTACCATAATATATCTTGCTATCTTTGAAATAGCTGCTCCTGCCACTGGATTTGACATGATCAAACAAAACAAAACAGAATAAAGCCCAACCCAACAAAACAATGGAAATGACTTAGGACTTCCAAAACAAGACCACAGGGAATCAACAATGGCTGCAACCCTCAGAAGGAGGTCCCCTCTAGATGCCACACAGGGTACTGCTGTCCTCTGAACCTATGACCAGACCACTGGCCCTAGACCTGCAGTGTTAGTGAAACAACAAAGCACCGCAGGCATCCAATTGCATTTCACCTCCATAGCTATTACCACAGCCTGTGTTTCTCGGGATAAGCTGGTTGCTTATGGGGAGGAGGTGTGGGGTGGGGTGGGGTAGGGGTGGGGATATGCTACTTCTTATTTGCCAGATCCCTGTCTCTTCTCATCCCTGAAGCAATGAAGTTAGGAGGCTGAGGGGACAGGCTGGATTACACGGATGGCCAAACTACAAAAATGTAACAGTTTTTTTTTTTTTAAAGCACTGGTTAGCATTGCAAAATATTTTTCCTTTCATTGTAATTTTGTGTGACTCTGCGCGCGCAGGTGTGCTTGCGCAGGTGTGTGTTGGGCAGGGAGGGCACAGTGCAGAGCTCCCCGGTGGAAGAGTGGTTACCTGCCAACACCTGTGTCCCACCAGGAGGCGAGGAGCTAGCGCTGGCAGTCCTGTCCTCAGGCCATGGCTCTCAGAACGTGGCACGTTCAGCACCGGTGGCTGTAATGTGAGAACCCGAGGAGGCAGTTCAGGGAGCGGGGCTTTAACTGAAGTGCTGGGGTAAAGGCGAAGGCGCGGGCTGGGCCCACTCTGCGGGCCAGGGCTGTACTTCATAGGCGCTTCGCCTACTGTTGATACCTGGATGTCACACTTTGGTATCATTTTATCCTCACTGCGAACACGTGAAGAATTACAGGGACACCTCCCTATTTTGTAAAGGAGAAAACTCAAGGTCAGGGAACCTGTGACTTGCTGTATTTCAATGGGTTCATAAGAGCAGAAAGGCAGTCAGCCATCGTGACCCATGCCTGCAATTCCAGCACTCTAGGAGGCTGGGGCAGGCAGATTGCAAATTTGAATGCGGCTTGAGCAACTTAGTGAGACCTTGTCTCAAACTAAAAATTAAAAAAAAAAACAAAAACAGCTCAGTATGAAGGTCCTGGACTCAGTCCTCAACACACACACACACACACACGTGCGCGCGCGCGCACGAGCAAGCCAGAAAGGAGACATAAGGATGGCTCCCAACAAACCAGAGAAAATACTTTTCATTTTGCAAAAAAATGGGGTGCAGATAGAATGGCACTCACTCATCTGGAGTCCCCAGCCCTATGTAGCACTATGCCTGGCCCTGGTTTTTTGCATTTGAAAATCTAACGTAAAGAAACTTAAAAAAAAAAAAAAAAAAAAGCAGCAAGTCTTTGTGGATGTGCCTGTGCTTGCATCTTGTTAGAAGGTTGAGGCAGAAACGGCCTGAACCCAAGAGTTTGTGGTCCATCTGGGCAATATAGCAAGACCCTCTATCTAAAAAAAAGTGATACATTCATAAAGGTCTCCACTCTGAGACCAGAGATTTAGCTCAGTGGCGTAAATGTCTGCCTGGCAAGTGCTAGGTTTTGAGTTTGATTCCCGGTACCAAAAAATCAAAAACGTAAGGTCTCCACTCTCATGAGTGAATTAATGCAGGAAGTAGGGTAGTTATCATTGGAGTGGCTGCATTTTGAATTTTGAACCATGTAGCACAGCCTTAATTTTTAATAACACTTAAAATTCACAATCAAGTGAAATATAACTTGCAGAATTTACTGACAAGTCACCCTGCAGTGACTTCTTTGTCTAGAGGAGTCACCAGGTTGCTACTCTTCATTATGCCCATATAAGACAAGTGTCACCAGGTTCCTCTGGGGAAGGCTATAGGATTGAATGCTTTAGAAAACCTGATTTTACAAGGCTAACCTTGGTATACAGAGCTTCCCAGAAGGGAGTTAGGTGAATGTATATAGCTTGAGTCCGTACTTCCGAGGGGAGGATGGAAAACCACTCATTCCCTCTTGCAGCTAGACCTCTGGAGAACTATGTGGTCCCCACTGAGACTGTCTGAGGAAGTCACATTAAGAACTCCCAAGGTGTAGTTACCATAACAGGGGACCCTTCTTCGGGGAACACACCCCTATGCCGTGCCTTCATGGGGTTCAGAGGGTCCTGGATTGGGAGCAGTGTGTGCTAGAGATAAAATGCAGTCTCGACTCCCCTCCACCAGCCATTTCTTCACTTTTGTTGGGAGGCTGTGGTCGTCACCAGTGTGTGTGTTTTACAAAAGCTATATAATAGAACTCTTTAGGAAACCTGACTTGACAAGACTGGTTGGTAGAAATGCAGACTGAATAAAGAATGAAGTTTCATTACAAATGAGGAGAAAGGGTCCTTAAAGGAACCCCTTACATCTTAAGCCCTTCCTCTACCATGTTCCTCTGTGTTATGTCTTGGAGAGTTCCATGTCTGGAAACAGGACATCTGGAAGGATTACTACAGGTCAGCCCGGGGAGGTGACTAGACTGAATTCACCTCACGTCAACTGTATCCTGAGTACCCCTATTATACCCGGTCCCTGACTAATACCCTGCCCATGATATAGGGTCTGTGTGAGTCAACTTTCTGACAGTGCAAAGAAAACTCCTAAGATTATCAGCTTTTAAGGCATAAGGATTTGTTTCGGCTTATGGTTTCGGAGGTTTCAGTCCATGGTCATTGGCCCTGTTGCCTTTGGACCTGTGGCGAGGCAGAATGTCATGGTGTAGAGTATGTGGCAGAGTGAGTCACTCATCTCATCATGGCTGGAAAGTCAAATGAGAGGGAGAGGAAGGACTTGGGTCACCATATTCCCAGCAAAAGTATCCCCGATGACCTAACTTCCTTCCACCTCACTCCACCTCTTCAAGGTTCCACCATCTCCCAATCGTACCACAGGCTGCTGACCAAACCTTTGGCATATGAGTCTCAAGTACATTTAAGAATCAAACTACAGCAAAGCCCACAGCACCTCTCCACTTTTCAGACCCTCCCGACCAGGAACCCAGGTCATGCAGCTCAGCGCTGCCTCATGTGAGGAGGCCATGTGGACTATGTGTGCTCGGCTTCACGTCGTGTGAGATTTCTCTCCCTGTCATTTCCCACTTTTCCCTCTTCCCTAACCTGTAAGTTCCTTCAGGAGAGAAGTGGTTCCTCACTGCCCGTGTGGCTGTATTTTCACACTGTGCTCAATAGCACCTGTGAGTGTCTGCTCAACACATGCTGTTCCAGTGACTGCGGATGGATAAGCACTTGAAAGAAAGCTGCCTGCCTGGACTGTAATATACTGGGGGTTCCAGCCAGAGTTTTCTTTATCTAGACAACATCCCTAACAAAATAGGAAAAAGAGTCGGGTTAGAACACAGCAGTGAATTAGAGGAACTTTCCTGTAGATAGCACGAGCCCCGACGAACAGTAACCTAAAATGTCTGGGTTTATTATTCTGTGTGACACAGTGGTCCTGGACTGGCTCGGCATCCGTGAGGAAATGAAGCTTTCTGTCTTCCCCATTCCACCATTCCTCACATGCTGACGCTCATCCGCATGAACACAGTATGGCAGCTGCCTTGCTGACCATCGTGTTTGTGACCCAGGCAGATTGGGAAGCAAAGAGGAAGAAGCAGAAGGTTAGAGAAGCACCCCAGTCAAGTGTGTCCCTTTTAAATCAGTTTCCTGGAAGCTCCCAGCAATGTCTACCGGCCAGCGTTACATCCCAGGGCTAGTCCTGGCTGAAAGATGGCTAGGGAGCAGGGGCAGAGGTGGGGATCCAATCAGTCACATGTGGTATTTGTCACAAGAAGTGCTCAAATACAAAGATGTGAGTCTCTGTGGACAGACGCTTTCTGCAGCATTGTTACAGAAATTAAGAGTGCCAAGGGCCACTCATGTATATATGATACCTATGATAAGCGATCCTACCTGCCCATAGGATATAGAACTTCAGTCCACTAGCAAGACTGGTAAGCAGGTTCAGAGGACATCAAAGGACCTCTTTCTCCTGAGAAGCTGCAGAAATGGAAGGACTGAGCAGAGGAGAAATCACTAGAAAACAGGCCCAGCTGGGTGTGCAACTTTGTGGCAGAGCACTTGCCTACTGCACACTGGGTCCTGGATCCCACCCCACCGTGAGGAGGGGTCTCACAGAACGTCCTCAGGGCTGGAGAACATTTGGAGAGTGTTCTCAGGGCTCTGGGACTTTATACATGGACACAGCTCAGACCCAGGTCTATGCGGACGATGCCCTGATCCTCTGCAAAACAGTGGAACTGATCTGGACCTCAGATGAGCTGCAGATAGTCTGTGTCTCCCTCTGCTCACTTTATCATCAAGCCTGGGGCCAGCCCGCCTCCCTTGTCCTCCTCAGGCCAACACCATGGACGTCACCCTAAACCGCTGTTATGGCTTGTGTCTAGAGCCCCCCACAAAGCCTCATGCAGTCATAGGTAGGGTCTTTTCAGAGGTGGTTGGATTCATAGTGTGTGACACGGGGATTGGTTCATGGCGCAGTGTAGAATCCATGTGGAGTCACTAGGATTAAAGGTATGAGTGGTACCTGCCCTGAGTAGCCTGGGTAAGATACGAGGAATAGAAAGAGCTGTGCTCACCCCTTGTTACTTTGCTTCCTTCTGCCCGCCATGAATAGTTTCTCCTTTGCGATACCCCTCTGCCATGCCACTCTGCCTTGGAACTAGCTGATTACGGACTGGGAACTAACTAAAAATTTCCTCCTTTAACTTTGGGTGTCAGGTATCTTGTTTCAGCAATAAGAAAAGTAACTAAGACACCTGCCCACCCACAAACATACCTCCTTGCCCCACACCTCCAGTTCATACCCCCTGGATGTTGGTGTTGCTAGCAGATACCACACACCAGGTGGTTTATAGGAAGCAGAAGGTTATTTCCTTTCTGGTCTAAAAGCTAGAAGTCCAAGGTCAATATGCTAGCGTTCAGGAGGGCTTTCTCTCTGTGTCCTCTAGATGGCAGCATGGCAAAAGACGAAGGTCAGAAAGGAAGAGGCTGCCCTTTTCTGCCTCAAGCCCTTTTATAGGGGATTTGACCCCACAAGAGGGTTCTACCCCATGGTTTAATTCCCTCTTAAGGTTCCATACCTTAGTATTGTAATGCTGGGTGTTAAATCTTAACTTGGGGGTGGGGCACAAGCACACACACTGCGGCCTGCACAGCAGTGCCCATCTGCTCACTCGTGACCATATCAGGACCCCTGCTCTGTAACCTGTCCTCTGAGGCAAGGAGGCTCAGCCTCTGTCCACCCTTCTGACAGGCCCAGCCTCACCTCTCTCCTGCAGAACCAGGGCTGTCTGTCCTCCCAGCTCAATGCTGCCCCTCTGTCCAGGGCACCATGCCACCATTACTGCCTCAGTAGCCTCAGGGAAAATAGGGTGAGGTAAACGAGGCTGTACTTCCAACACTTCATTTCCCAGGTGTGACAGGCCTGAGTAGAGATAACGACGTGGAGTGAGAACACGAAGAACCACATTGAGAGTGGTATCTCCTGTGGCTGTCACCAGAGCCCAAGGGAAAGAACAATGAAATCCTCCCAGGGCCTCCTTAGGTGCACAACTCACCAGCGTGAGCTTGCTTTGCTCTAGGGGTTCATCACCTCACCACTGAAGGCACATCCACCTGCCAGTCCTTCCTGTGCGCATTTCTGTCCCCACTCCTGCGCTCTGGGTCTGCCACATTGGCCCGTGGCTGAGATTTTCAAGCTGGTCTGGCTACATTTCCTTGGCTACAGCAGTAGTTATAATTGGTGGCTTGCCACAACACCCACTTATGAGCTTACGGGTCTGGGAATTAAGATTCCTAAGGTCAAGGTGCTGGTGTGCTCCTTCTGGAAGCTCTAGAGGAGAATTCTCTCATTCTTCCAGAGGCTGCTGGCTTTCCTTGGCTCTTGACACCTTTCTCCATCTTCAAAGCATCTTCAATCCTCCCTCTGTCTCCCTCCCTCCCTTTGAGACAGACAAGAAGCATCTGAGTCTCCCCTTTCTCTCATGACAGCCAGAGAGGGATATGACTTGGTCAACAGCTGTCACACCCATCCTCCTCTCTTCCATTGGCTCCCATCATCCCTGGAGGAGGGACTGGGACTCCTGTGTCTGCCAACATCCCTCAAGTTACTTCACGTGGCTCTAGGCTGCTCTGACAGAGAAGCTCCCCTGTCAGCCACAATGGCCCACCTCCCCTGCTCCTACCACTCCAGCCACTGTTGCCTCTTTGAAGGAAGCAGAGGGGAAAATACCTCCAACATGGCAGCGACTGGGCAGGGACCTGGTCTTGTGGCCAACATTGCCAACCTCCACAAACCCTAGGGAGACTGATTTACACAGCCATCCTGCACATTCCCCAATTTTTGGTGTCACTGTTTTCCGGGAGATTCCACAGCTATCAAACAACTTGCCTGTGTCATTGCTGCTGTGATGGCTATAGCTATCTCAGATGACCAAGGATCTACCCTGATTGCAGTGGGCTTGAATTTGAACCAAGCAATAGAATTAAACTTGGATCATCAATAGGCTTAGATCAGAAGGTTGAGTTTAGACCAATCAGCAGGTTTATACACAGATTAATAATGGCTCAAAATTGGACCAATCAAAGTCTTGGATAGGAGCCAATCAGAGGCCTGAAGCTGTTATATAAACAGCACTCTCATTCTACTTCCCTGGTTGGTTTAGGAAGACTTCCTCTGATTAGTGACCCCTGAGCAGCAGGACAGTCCTTTTCAAGTAAAGACTTGCTCTGGTGGTGGGGATTTCTTGGGTAGTATGGACTCCGAAGGTCCTGTAATCTACTTGAGATTATCCCAGGTGGTGTAGACAGAGGGTTTACTAGAAAAGAGCTATAAACAGTAGGGGCTACTAACCTTGAAGAGCTGCCCAGACCATCAGCTGAGGAAGATCGAAGGTCAACAATGACCAAGCCTAGCAACCAGCAGAGTTGACCGAGGGTGGAAGTGTGGATGGCGGGCATCTGGCATTGACAGGGGTTGATGGGCAGCATCAGGGCCCAGAGCTGGAACACTAAGGGCTGAGCCACTGGTGCTCAAAGCCCAGAGTCACTAGCAGTGCTGAACTTTGCCACTTCATGATTTCGATCTCCATCAAGCGAAAGAACCCTCAGCTCACTGGTGATACCTGCTTCCTGCTCCTCTTCCTTGCCCTCTGGTTCTTCCTCTTCCTTTGCTTATCACATTGGGCACAGTGACCCTCTTACATTCTCCCACAGATGGCAGGACTTCCCCGAGCTTGCCTGGGTAATTCACACTCAGCACTCAGCCCCCTGCATCCACCATGGCCACACCGTGCAGTACTTTCTGCCTTACACAAGTGTATTCACAGTGTCTGGGGTGATGACTTGGACATCTCCGGAGCTCGTCACTTGGTCAGCTTCAGTAGCACAGGGGGCCCTGTACAGACAGCCTGGGTAGGCTGGGACTCCCCCAAGCCCCGTCTGTTTGCCGAGTTGCCACCTAAGCTTTCAAAAGAAAAGAGCTTCGTGGGCGTGTAGGGATCTGTGGTGCAGGATACCTGGGCCACAGATCCCTACATGCACATATACACACGTGTGCGTACCCAAGGACAACCAGAACTCAGAGCTAACACCATCAACATTCACAGCTGGGCTGAGGCTGCGACCAGGTGGCACAGCCCTTGCCGAGCGTGTGCCTAGGACCTGGGTTCAAGCCCCAGATCCAGAAAAAATTGCCAGTTGCACACAGATGTCCTGCTCTTGATGGGAAAAGTGCTCTTCCACGGGGATGTCCAACACATGGCCGCCACACTTGATAACCTTCCCGTTTCAGTCCATTCTCGGGGCACGGGAGAAATGGGGTTCAATACCTATGACTGCGTTTGACCCCGGATGGCCACTCTTCAGGTTCAGTTTGGAAGGTCCAGCTTTTGTTTTCCTTGGCTCCCAATCAAAGTCTTTAGGAGTTATTTTCCATTAAATATCTTGGTATATTTCTTAGGGTGAGGTATAATAGCAGAAATTAAACCCAGGGCCTTGGTCATGCTAAGTAGGTGTTCTACCACCGTGCTACACTGCTAGCCTTTTCTGTTTTGAGACAGGATCTTCTGCAGGCTGGCCTTGAACTTGCAATCCTCCTGCCTCAACCTCCAAAGTAACTGGGATTACAGCACTCCATGGCAGCCAGCCCCTACCTGTACAGATCAAACACAAGCACCACAGAAACATTCTCTCCAGTGTCCACAACCCCCAAATGGAGGTGGGCGGAGAAGGGTCATGTCCATATCCCTCTGAGCTAGAGTTCATCTGAGGCAGAGCTGTGTCACTTGTGTCCCTGTGTCCCCAGGGTCCAGCCTACTGCCTAGCATAGAGGAGGCTGTCCATGGATGCTTGGGAAGGAAGGAGGGAAGGAGGGAAGGAAGGGAGGGAGGGAGGGAGGGAGGGAGGAAGGAAAGAAGGAAGGAAGGAAGGGAGGAAGGAAGGAAGGGAGGTTGCCCTCGGACTGGTCTGCTCCAGGCAACATGGAAGGACTGAAGGCACAGAGGTAAACAGATGAAAGAGAAACCAGAACCACAGCCCTGACAAAGGAAAGTTAAATTTAGCTGTGTGCTGGGAGCCTGGGTTTTCCCGGAGATCAGTAACTCACACCAGAAGCAGCTTGCCCCTTCCTCAAGCTTACAACCCAGTTTTGGTCACTCCAGAGCTCTGTGCTAGGGCCACTCTGTGTTGCACTTGGCTACCCCTTCCCCATTTCCTCCTTTGGGGGCCTGGGGCCCAGTGCCCACTGCCCTCTTTCAGGCAGAAGAGCCCTTAGCCCTGCCCAGGCTCGCCAGCCAGCATGGGGCCAAGGCCAGGAGAGGCCACTGCACACCCGGGCCTTGCCATTGACTTCTAGCCCCTGGCCACGCAGCACAATCTGACTGTAGGAAGTGTGTGTCCTCTGGGACCCTGTGTGTGATATGCTTGTATTTCCGCTTTTGTGTCTCAGAACGTTAGTAAAATGAGGGGAGAAAGTATCCAGGACGACTCACACATGTGTACGTGCACACAGAAACAAAATCTAAAGGAGATGCCGATTGGAGCAGCACCTCCTCACCCTTTGGAGACCACTTACCCACTGAAGAATCTTCCAAAACCACAGGCAGAGAGAATGCCCATCGGCACCATTTGGCTGTGCTCAAAGCCATTGCTTTCAACTTATTTACTAAAGACAGAAAGTCACAGCATTGCTGAGCATTAAAACCACCACAACCCGGAGTGAGTAAGAAGGTAACAAAAATTTAGGGGTTTTTTGTTTTGTTTTGGTTGTTGTTATTTTGTTTTGCTTTTGTTTTGTGGTACTGGGGAGTGAACCCAAGGTCTTTACACTGAGCTGCATCTCCAGCCCTTTTCTATTATTTTGTTTTGTTTTGTTTCATTTGTTTGCTTTGAGATGCGATCTTCATATGTAGTGTAGGCTGGCCCTGAACTACTGTGTGGCCCAGACTGGCCTTGAACTCCACAGTGATCCTCCTGCTTCAGCCTCCGGAGTACAGGGATTACGGGTGCGCTCCACCACACCCAGCTCTATTTTCTAATTCTGAGCCAGGGGCTGACTAAATCACCACGTTGCCCAGACTCAAATTTGCAGTCCTCCTGCCTCAGCCTTACAGAATTCTGGGATTACTAGAGTATGCCACCATGCTCAGCAGCAACTGTGATTTTAAACCACTGTGCCACTGTGAGCTCAAGACAGCCCGAGCACTACGTGCTTCAAACTGACAGTCTGCCTGGCAAGAACTCTGCTGAGTTTTCCACTGAGGGAGGAGTATCTGACCCTCTCTGTTGTAGTCAGGGTTTGCAAGGAGAACAAGACAGTACAGGACACATCATTTATAGTATTATTTTATGATAGTCACTCAAGAGTCAAATACAAAAGAAAGAGGGCAGGAAATCTGTCCATACACTAAAACCCAAAGGATTCAGCTAAGGGTCTGGATCCCATGGCAATGTCCTTCATGAGTCCAGCTGAAGACCTAGGGCCCCTTACAATGCCCCCCACCATGAGTCTAACTGGAGGCCTAGAGCCCACGACAAAGCTCACACAAGTCTGTTGCATGGATCTGTACTGGGAAGGCCCAAAGGTCAGCAGTGGAAGTTAGAAAGTCTGTGCCAGTGGGATGAAGAATCTGTGCCAGTGGGCGGAGGGATCCGCAGTCAGGAAGTGATGCTCAAAGTAAAAACCAGAGCTCTCCTGAAATCCATCCTCAGAGACAACGAAGTCCCAAGCTCCTCTGACAGTGAGAACAGCCGAGTTCATATCAGGAGGCCAGAGTGACAAGCTTCTCCAGGAGACTGAACAGCACGGCATCTTCCCCTCTGCAGCCAGGAAGCGATGCTCAAAGTAAGAACCAGAGCTCCCCCCAAGTGAGCCGCTGCCACTCTCAGCGACAACAAGGTCCCCAGCTCCTCTGTCTGATGAGAACACCCAAACTCGAATCAGGAGAGAAGCTCGACAAGCTCCCCCAGGAGAGCCGGCAGCACCGAACAGCACCCCTTCTCCCTCTCAGGTCTCCTCTTCACGCCGGCAGCAGTCACAGGTGGACCCTCCACACCCAGCACCACAGCGACCCAGCTCCGCTGGGTGTCAGGTTGGCCACCAGCTTTCAATCCACCACACTCCCCCACCCAGTGACAATTTGAGGGATGCCCCCAAGTCCTGCATCTCGAAGCTCCTCTTCGTGAGCCAGGTGTAGTGGTGCACACCTGTGGTCCCAGCGCTTGGGAGGCTGAGGCAGAAGGTCACCATGAGTTTGAGACCAGCCTGGGCTACATAGAGAGTTCAGGTCAGTCTGGACTACATCGTCTTGGACAAAGCAAAGGCCTCTCTGTGCTCCTCTGGAATCAAAGCCAGGCGCTCCCTTTAATATGGGACACACACACAGCAGGCATCATTTCCATCACTTCTTTCTTCTTCTTTAAGAAGATAGTTTACTTCGCTTCTTTTTTTTTTAACATTAGATTTTACTGGTACATTTTAGCTATATGTAATGACCACATTCATCGTAAAGAATTTGTACCTGTATGTGGTTCCCCATTCTCCTGTCTCTCTTCAATCTCTCCTCCCCTCCATATTTAGACTTGTCTCCATGTTTTCCTTCTTTTCTCATTTTTAAAAAACTTTTCCAAGGGCTGGGGATTTAGCTCAGTGGCATAAGCACCTGCCTGGCAAGTGCGAGGTCGTGAGTTCGAACTGCGGTACCAAACAAAAACAAAAGCTTCCTCCTTCTTTCCTTTCCCCCTCCCCCTTGTTCCCCCTCCCCACTTGGACATTTTCCTCCTATTTCAAAGTACATTTTGGTCCTTATGTTCACTTTTGGTTTCTCACAACCAGAGATATGAAGCGGCATGCATGCGAGTGTCTGATGTGTTTAGAAGATAGTTTAAACTTCATTTACATCTCATCTATTAAACATAAACGTAAGAGTCCAGGGAAACTCGCCACCAGTTCTGGAATCACGGGCCAGCCTCTTCTCCTTCGAGCCTCAGTGTCCTTGTCTGTGAGATGATTGTTCATGGTGCCCTGTGACGCTCGGCACAGGTTCAAATCCCTGTCACTGCTGCCTCTCAGCGTTCCTTGCTCAGCAATCAGGATGTGTTTATGGGGCTGCGATTTACGAAGCTACCTGTAGGCTGTCTGTGTGAGCCACACCATTTCCTGGAGCTACAGGGGACTGAGGAGTGGCACCCTCCACACACACAGCGGGGAAGCAGCAGGGCAGAGGGAAGAGGCCGTGGGGCAGGCTTCCCACGGGTCCCGCAGATCCCTGCTTCCTGCTTGTCCTCAGGGAAGCTGGCTGGGCTTGGGGCATAGGAGGGACAGCCCGCTGGGAGCTCAGCTGTCTGTCGGTCCCCATGGAGCGCAGACTAACGGGGACAGGAGCTAAGGATGTGGTTCTCCAGCTTCTTGACCTCACTGTACTCTGGTTCCTCTTCCTGGGACCTCTGGGAGAAAACCTCGTTGGCACTGGAGTCTTGCTTCTGTGACTCGAACACCACTGAACTGTAGTGAAGATCTTCCCCAGCAAATGCCTGCAGAGAGATCCAAGGCTCAGAAGACGGCGGAGAAAGACGGACCCCCAGCTTAGGGTAGAGGAGACTCCCCAAGAAGCCTTCACTGTGGGGGCTGCAGCCTCCTCGCTGTCCTGGTCTCTCCCCCGCCAGGCCTTGGCTCAGCCGCCCTGCGCACCCACCTGCTCTACCCTATCTGGTCAAGCTATAGCTCAGAGTCCCTGGGGAGCCAGGGGGGTCTCTGGGATCCCCACGGCTGACCAGATCTATTCTACAGGGAGGAGACTGAAACCTCCAGAAGTTTGGGGCTCCCCAGAGACATCTCTATTCTCCCCTGGAAGGACCGTCCTGGCCAAGACCCCAAAGCAGACCCTTTCAAAGGACCCCAAAGCAGCTTCGCAGGACCCTGTCCCCCCAGATAGAGCCTGAATGACTCCAAGGTGCTGTGAACACAAGTACCAGCTTGTCCCAAGAGGGTTGGCTGAAGGGTAAGACTGTGCCCCCCAAACTACTTTGAGATCACCAGTTCCTGAGTTAGATAAGCAAGCATTGTTGTTCCCAGGTCCATGTGGCCATGTGGACCTAACAACATGTCGTGAGAGGAAGAAGTGGGGGCTCAGACACGTGGCCAGGAGACACTAAGTGTAAACAGACACTGACAGCTGCTCAGGTGGCCTGGGGGTGAAGCCACACCTCACACTTCTGCAGACAGCTGGCAGCCCAGGGAGGACTTTCCGTGCCATGGAAATGACATAGGACAGGGTCCTCTGCACCATGCTGGGCACTTTTCCAGAGCAGACCAGCAGTGGTGTCACCCATCCCATGACCCTGTCCCTCCATGGCCTCGCTCATGTATGCAAGATGGGCCCAGCGGGTTCAGGGGCTGAGGGTGGGGCCGGGAGGTCCCTGAGGCAGCTTCTGTCTGATGCTTACATCTCTCCCCATCTCTGCTTGAACCCCTGCCCACTGGAGGATGGGTCACACGGGGGCAGGAGACCAGGCTGCAGCCCATTCCATGATCCTGCTTTAAGATGACTGTGTCTAAGAGATGGCCCACACCAGGTAAAGGACAAAATCCTGAAAAGTAACGTTGATACCAAAGATGTGATGGGACTGATACAGGGACAGATCTCCAGCTCTAACCCTGAGTGTGTGGCATACAGTAGGTGCCTCATAAATGCTGTATAGTCAATAGACTGTTGGACCATACTCACTGGCCACCCCAAAGGCCTTCCATCCTCCCACCTCCAGCCACAATGACACCAAGCCCTTTCAAGGGCCTCCACTCTGGCAAAACTTACACTTGCCCTTCTTCTGGGGGGCTATCCTGGAGCCAGTCCCTCCTTTGTCTCCCTGGCCACTCCCACTCCCCACATAAGCAGGGTCCCTGTGCTCACACTCACCACCGTGCTGTACTCCACTTCCACCTGCCTTGGCATTGCTGGCTCTTCCTTCAGGGACCATGTGGGCAGCTGCAGGTTCATGTAGGAAGGCTCACACTGCTCCACGGCCTGCAGTGGGTGGGAGATGTGCAAGGAGCCCCTTACCCCTCCCCGTCCCTGTCTCTCTGTAGACATCCCCATACTGTGCGTGTCTAGCCCCAACGTTCCCGCAGCGCCTCGCCAGGCAATGGGGACTCCCTGGTCAGCCCACCTGGGAAGATCCACCTCCCGCCACAGCCTCCCTTACCTGCCTGGGGCTCCGGCCTGGCCCTGAATGCTCACCACCTAGAGACAAATGGAGGAGAGGGGGTGGAATCCCTGAAGCAGGGCAGGGGTGAGACCCCTGTATGCCAGGCGGGGCAGGCAGGAGGCAGCAGAGAAAGGAGGCCCTGGCTTTGCAGAGACCCAGGACTGACAGCACCAAGCCATGTGGAGTTTCCAGGGACATCTGCTCCAACTCCTGAGCCTAAAGTCCATCCCTCAGACAGCCACCCGCCTGCTGCCCTGGAGGAAAGAGGGTCCTGCCGTCCTGTACACCCTGACCCTTTCAATCTGGAGACCAGAAGCTGTGAGCAGCCTCTAACTCACACACAGCCTGACGCCTGGGTCTGGGTCCATGGCCAGGGAAT
The DNA here is from genome assembly GCA_004027295.1 of Dolichotis patagonum. Taxonomy (NCBI): domain Eukaryota; kingdom Metazoa; phylum Chordata; class Mammalia; order Rodentia; family Caviidae; genus Dolichotis; species Dolichotis patagonum. Next base: position 19,676 of record PVJX010006414.1, on the reverse strand, counting down.
CCAGAATCCATTTCCCTGCCTGTCACAGAGAGAGACACTCCGTTCTGGGCAAGAGTCCAAGGGGAGGAGCCCAAAGTGGGAAGATGGAAGTCCACAAATAGCCAATGTGCTTTGCTGAGCCTGCTGCTGATGGGATAGAACAGCAACGGAGTGCTCTGGGACGGGAACACATGGGGTCCCCAACATGGCGTGCGGGTGCTCGATGGGGACTGTAGAAGGACCAGCGAGGAAGCCTTGGCTCAGGGTGGGGAAGAAGACAGCAGTGAGGAGGTCTGAGAGCAGCTGGCTGCACAGGAAGCACGCTGAAGGGGAGACGCAGTCCACTCTGGTCACCGTGGTATCCCCAAGGCCCAGCGTGGGCCCTGGCACACAACGGGTGCTCAGGAAAGCTTTGCTGTGTGAATGAATAAATGAATGACAAGGGGAGGCTGGAGGGAAGAGCTGGGAATGGGTGTGATGAGGCAGGTCAGGCTCAGGCTGGGGGAGCAAGACATAAGGCGAGAAGACCGCCCAGACACGTTGTCAGGAAATGGGGTGAAGACTCAGAAACTAAGGTCCAAAGTCGGGGATGCCTGAAAGGAAATCCTGTCTCCTGGCATTGAGGACCTGTTCAACAAGGTATAATGCACTCATTTACCTTTAGACTCTGTGGTCTGTGATTCCCAGTACATTTAATAGGGAAAATGGTACAATATACTAAGTGCAAAATTACCAATCTTAGGGCCAGGGGTTTATCTCAGTGGCATGAGATCCTGCCTGGTAAGTGCAAGGTCATGAGTTCGACTCCCAGTCCAAAAAAAAAAAGCTGGTGGAAAATTACGGATCTAAAAGAGAATTCATAGTACAGAGTGAATTCCTTAAGAAATCATAAATGCATACATAGGCCTAGAAAACTTTGGAAGGAACATGTCTTCAATGGAAGTGGTTTGTTTTCCCTGGGGGTAGGATTTTTAGCTACTCTTCACTAAGCTAAGGAGAATTTATTTCCTTTCTTTTGCTTTTCTTGCTTTTCAGGTTCCCTCCATCAATCACATATCGCTTCGGAAAGACGAAGATGCTGTTGGTGGAGCCAGAGGCTTTCTGGGTGAAAGGGCACCTAGGAGTCCGCTGAGCTCACAGAACTGAAGCAGTCCAGGCTGGGAAACCCCATGTGGTGAGCAACAGACATGTGAGGCTCCAGAAAGTGACAGAAAAGCAGCAGATGGGAAAGAGGAAGTGATGCTCATTCCCTGAATCAGATGCAGACATGCTGGGCTGACTTCTACCCAGGGCCGGAACTGAGTGTGACACCCTGTCCCCTGTTTCCTGCAGCACACACCAGCTCCTCCTGCAGCTGTGGATGGAGCAACCCACCACCTCTGTCACCTGGGCCTCACTGCAGCCCAAAGGCCTTGACAACAGTGGACAAAGATTGTCTGAGAACCCTCCTGTCCTGGAATCATGAACTGCTAGCATGGGGTAGAAACTTGAGTTTCTTTGTTCCTCTGTCTCTGTGTGCACATGTGCCTGTGTGTGTATGTGCATACAAGCCTGTGTGTGTGTGTGTGTGCGTGTGTGTGTGTGTGTGTGTGTGTGTGTGTGTGTGATACTAGGAGGTTGAGCCCAGGAGTGCTCTACCACTGAGCTCCTTTTTTATTTTTTTTTATTTTTTATTTATTTCTTTTTGAGACAGAGTCTTGTTGAATTATCCACTGCAGTGACCCATGTGGCTCTTGCGGTTCCCAGGGTGGAGGATGAGAAAATACAGAAGAGACAGGGCTGGGATCAGGCGGAGCCCTTGCTCTCCTGGTGGGTGGAAAGGAACTGCTCAACCACTGTAGCAGGTTTATTTATACACTCAAAAGGACAAGGTCAATTTCAACCCCCAGAAGGATGTCAATTTCAACTGCCTAGCTGCCTAGCCGCCCTGCTGCCTAGCAACTTGTTTGCCTGGCCAGCCTGGGCCCCTTGCCTTCTTGGAGCTGCAACAGCTTGTTTTGGACCCTCAGGGTTTTCAGAGCTGGCCCTGCTTTAGCTCCACACGTGATCAATCTCCAGCTTCAGTGGCTCCCTACAGCCCACGTGGAGTTCATACTTGTGACCCTCCTGCTTCAGTCTTTCTGAGTGTTGAGATTATAGGTATGTGCTGTTACACCTGGGCCCTGTACTTATTCGACCTCTCTGATGTTTACTAAGCACCTATTTACTGAGTGCTGGACATGGTGTCAGGGCTCCACGCATGTCTTCTATTAGTCTGAGCTCAAAGGAAAACAGGAGTACAGGAAGCCCGGAGCTTCCTGGGTGCCTGTAGTGGCTAGAGGTACTAAAGAGCACACTAAACCAGGCATAAACCACTTAGCACATTAAATCACTTAGCAATTTAGTGAGTCTGTATCTCAAAATTTTAAAAAGGGCTGGAGACATAGCTTGGAGATACAGCTCAGGGCAAAGACCCTGGGTGCACTCTCGAGTACCACCACCAAAAAAAAAAGTAAAATAAAATAGAACAAAACGGGCTTTCTGGGTGAAAGGGCGCCCATGAGTCTGCTGCGGTCACAGACGGAAGCAGCTCAGGCCAGGAAACCCCAGATGATGAGTGGTGTCTGCATGAGGCTCCAGAAAGTGACCCAAAGAAACCAGATGGGAAAGAGGAAGCAGAAACCCAACAGATACCGAGGTCTGAGGTCTAGGACCATGACCCCTGGCCTTTTTAGGGAGGCGCAGACTGCTGCAGAGGCAGCCAGGGATGCTGGCAGTGGGCCGTCCAGTTCTCAAAGGCTGCAATGCTGGGATGCAGATGTACACCTAGGACGGGCCCCCCAGACACTCCTAGTGGGGCAAGAAGAAAGAAGGTCTCAGAGGACAGGAAGGCTGAGGTCAGCCCCGGGGTCCAGGCAGGCGTTTCAGGTGCCAGAGCAAGCCCAGGAGCGGCTGGGGCTGCGGCTCCTGCCAGGCGATGGAGGTCACGGAAAGGACCTTCCTTAGCCACTTGTGGTGGCGCAAGCCAGAACCTGGGAGCCTGAGGCCGGAGGATCATGTGTTTGAGGCCACTCCAGGCAACTTAGCAAGAATTTGTCTCAAAATAAAAAAGGAAGAAAAGAAAAAAAAACAAAGGAAGGATTTTTCCAGGACCTAGAAATGGGATGAGAAGTGAGCAGGGCCAGACAGCAGGGGGCTTGACAGCCCTGTAGAAGATGTATTCTAAGGGTTTGGAAAGATATGCAAGCATTTTAAATAGAAGAGGGCACTGTCCCATGGGACAATACCCCCAGCCCCAGCAGGAAAGGCCTCTCCTCTCAGGAGCCACCCCCAGGAATACCAGCTCTAGAGCCAGCATCAGCCTCCGTGTATGACCCTGGGTCCTCTCAATGCCCCCTGTGAGGACCCAGGACCCAGAGTGCTGATGATAAGACACTGTGGTCAGGGGCAAACCACCCTGGGGCAGGGGCAGAGGGGCTCAGGAGCTCACTCACCTTTGACCCGCTTCTGGAATATTCTCCAGGCCAGCAGTGAGAGCCCCACCAAAAGAAGCAGCAAAACCCCCAGCAAGGAGAGCAGCACAGAGAGCCTGGCGGAGAGGTGGGCAAGGTGAGGGGGCATCAGACTTCCAGCACTTTTGTTTCATCAATTAATTTAATTCATTCATTCATTGTGCCTGGGGGTTACACTGAGGGCCTGGTCCATACTAGGCAAATATTCTACTGCTGAGCAACATCCCCAGAGCTTTCCTGACTTTTTTTGTTTGTTTGTTTTAGTTTGTTTGAGACAGGGCTTTGCTATGTAGTTCAGACTGGCCTTGAGCTCACTATGCAACCCAGGCTGGCCTCCAACTCACTGCAATCTTCCTGCCTCAGCCTCCCACATGCAGGGATTACAGGCGTGCACCACCACACCTGGCCCTTCCTTGACTTTTCAAATGTAAGTCACACAAGTCAAAGTTTTGAGAAAGGCACACAGTATAATGTCTCCCCTCTGTACTTCTGGTCTGTGCATCGTCCAGTTCCTCCCACACACGCATCATGTACTTAACACAGGCTCTTCACACACGAGCAAACGTGACTGTACAGGACTGAGAGGCAGCCCAGTGGTGCAGTGCTGCCTGGCATCGCCTGGTGTACCGGGCCCTGCTTTCCACCCCGAGCATCACAAAAGCAAAGAAAAAGTGGTAGTGGAAATGTAAGAATGTATATCATCTGCCTTCCTTCTTCACACCAAGGGGGCGACAGTATTCTGGTTTGACGTCTTAGAGCTCTTTGCACCTCAGTACACAGGGAAGTGCCACACTCCTCTACAGCCACATGGGATTCCGTCACACTGACTGTGACTTCTGTGACCCCTCTCACTGGCGTTGCCCTCATTTTTCATGTGATTACAAACTCTGCGGGGATGAATCATCGCATTGCTCTGCTGTTCCCCACGAAGACAGGCTGCACTGGATTCACAGCAGACTCCTTGCATGCCTGAGTTTGTCTGTAGTTTCTTATCTTTTAAATGTTTGTTTGATTGATTGATTGATTGATTGGTTTTTTTGTTTGTTTATTGCACTGCTGGGGCCCTGTCCATGCTGGCCCCAGTCTCTGCCACTGGGCCACACCTAGCCCTCGTTTTCATTTAAAGATGCCCCCCAGCCGACCCCCCCTCAAACTGCAGAAGCTTCGGGCTCCAGCAGAGCTGATCTCTGGTTCTGGTGTGTGTCTGCAGGATGAACTTGTGCGAGGGGCACAATTCAAGTCTGAATTTCGCATTCTCCAGTGTCAACATCCTGACTCCGGGCTGGCAGGAAGTGTGCAGAAGGGCTTCAGGGTGTGAAGTAAGACTGAGAGGCCCTTGCCCTGGCTTCTGGAAGGGAGCCCCACATACTTGGAGCACATCTGTTGTTCCTGGGTCATCCCGACTGCTCCGGATGACGGATGGGGCTGCTCAATGGAAACACAATGTGACGTGGGCTCTGACCAGCCCGACCTCCAGGGGAGAGTGGGGCTGGAGATAAAGGTCAGTCACATGACCAGCAATTCAACCAGTCCCGCCAGTGTTGTGAAACCCCAGTTTAAACCTGAACACAGAAGATGAGAATAGAAGTAGGGAGGTCCCAAGCCCTGATCACACCTGGCCGGGTACAGGAACTCTGGGCCCCTCCCAGACCTTGGCCTGCCTCTGTCTTCGCTTGGTGGGTCCTGATCTTCTTCCTTTATCATAAAACTATAAGGTGGTGTTTTGTAGAGTTTTGAGTCTAGTGAATTACTAAACCCGAGGGAGTCATGGGAACCCCAAAATCTGTAACCCGTTTGTCAGAACTGCAGTGGCCTGGGTTTCCCCAAAGTGCAGTGGCACCTGCACAAGGGGGTTTCACAGTGGCCAGAGTCTTCCACCTATGGAGCAGCCCTAACTCCCAGGTGGTCAAACTGTGATGCCCCGGAGCTCAGAGGAGGAACCTGGATCCCAGAAACCATTTACCACTGCGTGCAGTTTTCAAGGGAGTGTCTTCAAATGTTGTTAGCCTCTCTGCAGGGTTGGTGACCCCAGTAAAATCCGAAATTTTGGGGTCACATGACCCCAAGCCCAGGCCTATTTCCTGTAGCTATGTGACCAAATAATTGCCTGACCTCTGAGCCTTAGTTTATTCATCCATACAATGAGCATGGCAGCAGTTCAGCGTCTTCATGAGGAGTGCAGGAGACAACCCATGGCAGGACATTCCCAGCCCCATTCATTGTTGCTTTCCTTTCATTCCCTCCCCTCCCCTTCCTGCAGCCTCTCTTTCAGCCTGGGGCAGGCTCAGGGTGTCCTCAGTGACCCCAGCTAGGATGCACAGACCGCAGCTTCCAACGTGGGCCTGAAGCACAGGGCATAGGAAGTCCCGTCCAGCAGGGCTGCAACTTGTACCCCAATGCCCCGGAGCCCTGAGCCCCTCCTAAGAAGAAAATTTCCTTTCCAAGTCACAAATGGAACATCCTTACCAGGAGTCCTGGACATCATGCTGGATATCCTGGCTGCTGGAGGTGTGCGTGGCACCCCCAAGGCCGGGAAAAGACGAAGCTGGGACTTCCGTTGTGGTTGTTGAGGTCCTGGCTACAGGGACACTTGTAGGTTTCTCTGAAGTTGGTGCTGGGACAAAACCACAAATCAGACTCAAACTCTCTTCGCCAGTTCTCCTTCTACTGAATGCCTTTTGCTTTGATTTCATACCAACTGCTCAGAAAGAGGGCAGGATGGGGAACCCCAGGGCTAAATATTCCTGGGGACTCTTCCAAGGCAAGAGACCATTTGCCAGCAGGAAACAGGAACTGCCCCCAAAGAGTTCCTATTCCGTCCTCCCGGTGGGGCAGGGCATGCCCAAGATCTGCTCCTGTTACCTGGTCTGGTGTGTCCATCCAGCCATGGCCAGGTGCTGCCGGAACTATCTAACCGGAAAACTGAGTTGTCACCTGTCCAGGTTCCCTCTGCATGCAGCACTGTCACTGCCTGGTCCTCACCTGCCCCTCTGCTCAGCCCCCACATCCCTCCAAGCAGCTTTGTTTTCTTGAGGCTGAGCTCTGCACACTCTGCTCTTGACCTCCTGTCACCCGATGACACCTTCCCTGGAGACTGTGCCAAACTGCCAGCTACTCCAAGGTGCTCCCTGTCACCCTAAGCCTGTCTCTCTCTCCCTGTCCCTCCCTGCCCCCCACCCCATGCTCACAGAGTTTGCTCTTATTCTCTGCTCTGAGCCCTACCCCAGTTATTCCCACTTGAGCCTTTTAGGGCCATGCCAGGGCAGGGTAGGGAACCTACCTGAGAGCACAAACACCATAACCTTGAACATAGGATCCTGTTTCCATGGTGCATTAATCCCACACGAGTAGGAGTATGCATCCTTCAGAGTGAGATTCTCCAAGGTCACTGTGAAGCTGAGGTTGGCGGGATGGTCCCTGATGGTCACTCTGTCCCTGCTTACTTCTCTCCTTGAGCCTGTAGTCTCCACAATCTTGTCACATAGAAGTGAGTCTCTACAGCAGTATTTGCTGAATTCCTTGTATCGCTCCTCATACTGGCACTGCACTCTCAGGGATCCCCCCACGATTCCTCTCACAGTGCTGGGGCAGCTCAGGAGAAAACAGCCTGGAAAACACAAGTCTCAGCCTGGGCTCTAACAGCTGGGTGGGGTCAGGGTCCTCCTGGGGGTCATGTCCTACATAAGACCCCCTCACTCTTTCACCTCACATCAGACCCTCAGCAGCCAGGTCACTCTTCATCACCTTCCCCTTCAGGTCTCCACCCAGGAGTTAGACACTGTGACCCCTTCCTTCATCCCACTTCTTCTGTTCCTCTCAGTGACCAGGACTCCTGCTTCCAAACTCACCAGGACCGGACCATAAGCACTCATCCCTGAGCTCCTACTGTGCCAGGAAGGTGACACCTGCCCTGGGCATCTCCATATGTGGAGAACAGCCATCTGTCCCTCTAGTCCCACCTTGAGGCAGAGGAAGGTCAGCAATCATTGAGATGAGAATGCTGCATGTTATGGTTTATGTCTAGATGCCCCTCCAAAGCCTCAGGCAGTCATAGAGCTTTTTTAGAGGAGGCAGAATCTAGAGTGTGTGATGCTGGGATTAAGGGTATGCAGTTAGGAAATCAGTAAACTGATAGGTTTGGCATAGTTCTGCTAGGATTAAAGATATACACCTGGGGCAGTTAGGCTGCATACTATATAAGGGACAAGAAGTGTCATGAATTCTCCTTTTGTTGCTTTTTCTGTCTTCTACCACCATGAACAGTTTCTCCTCTGCCATGTGCCACCCTGCCTTGGAGCCAATGGATTATGGACAGAAACCTCTACACACTGTGAGCTAAATAAACCTTTCCTCCCTTTAACTTTGGATATTGGGTATTTTGTCTCAGAAATGAGAGAAGTAACTAAGACACTGCACACTCGGTGAGTGTGTGAATCAAAATGGTGACAGTGCAGGGGACTTGTGACAACAGCCTTAATGGTATCCTGTCCTGTTTAGTCCACCTGGCTCTGATGATTAAGTTTCAAGGAAGCTTATTTTTTATTTTCAAGATTTGTGTCTCCCATTTTCCCAAACTGTTCTCAGACACAAAGCTGGAGGTGCACAAAGCAGATGCTGCCACCTAGCAGAAGACACAGCACCTCCCTCAGCACCCTGGTGACCCTGTGACCACAAGGGGAGCTGAGTCCAGGGATGCCCTGCTCTCCTTACTAAGGGCTAAAATACCTTTGTTTTCCTGACTGTTTTAGGTTCTTAATTCTCACTTAAAACTAGGACCACTCGAATGCCCACCCATTCCTCTCTCTGAGGTTTGCACTTCTGGGTCCTTAAATCCTCAAATCAAGAGAAAGAAGAGGGAGTGGGTGGAGAGGAGAAAACTAGAACACACAAATAAAAGGAAAATAGTCAGGGCAATTGTCAAGTCACTTTAAGTAAGTCTGTGAACCTGAATAAAACATGATTTTCTAGGTGAATGCAAATGACAAATATAGGCCAAGCAGAGATGTGTATGTGGACCAATAACAATATGCATTATAAAATTCTTTCCCTTGAAACAAGGGAGGACGGGGTGCTTGCTTCAGCAACACATATGCAGGGGGAGAAGAGTGGAAAGAGGCAAAACTGACAGTTTCACAGGCTACTGCTCTCAAAACCTTCAAAGGAAAATACAATTCAACTTATTTAAACATTTGCAGAAAATACAGAATTAGAGAAATCTCCATAATTCTTTTCATGAAGCCAGCATAATGTATTGAGATGAACCTGGCCAAAGCTCTCAATAAAATTCCCTACTTTGCTAGTTCAAAGGATTAAAAAAAAAAACAATCTTTATAGATAAGGAAAAAGCGTGCGACCCTTGGTTGCTGTTGTTTTTTAAGTGCTTGTGGGAAGGAGGATTAAAAATGGCAGAGCACACAGACAAGGAGCAAAATACAGCCTCTTCTGGACCTGAAATCCAGAAGCCTGGAAAACAGCCACTTGGTGAAGAGAAAATGAAGCTGATCTCTGGGAATCAAGAGGGAGGTTAGGGGAACTGCAGAAACTACAGAGCACAATGCAGACAAAAGAAGGACACAGTCTTGAAAGATGATGGTGATGAAACTGGCACAGGGCCCTGTCTCTGCTGACACAGGTAACCCTGCAGAGGGTCGGCAGCTCCAGGGAGAGACAGCAGGACAGGCCAGCAGCGCCAGCCCTAAGGAAAGCCCACAACTACTGTGAACTACAAAAACACCCTGGGGTTTTATGCTGAAAGTAACTCCTTTAGCAAGGCAGGCTGGAGTCGGAGAAGAAATCCAGTGCGGCACTGACCGTGTTTTAAGGTTTAATCAGGAGCCATGGGAGGATTAACTGTTTGAGATTCAACCACAAAACAGCCCTAGTGACTGGGAAGGAAACAGCCACAAGACACAGTTGTGGAGAGGGTGCAGGCCAGACATAGACCCCTGAGAAGTTCAAGCTCAGGCCAAGAAGGTTCACAGGGTCCCCCCCGCTGGGCTGGGAAGCCACATGTGCCATGGTGGCTTTGGAGTGGGGGTCTGAAAGTGCTGGCATTAAGTCCAGGGGACTGCTTGACCTTCTCCCAACCCCCTGCCTTCATCCAGCACAGAGCTCGTGGTCTGTTTGCCTCACTCATCTACCAACAAGATCACAAATGTGGCTCAGCGTGGACAGCTGCCACAGACCAGGGTACAGGGATGGAGGGGCCTCTGGCTGGTGAGAGGGGGGCTCCCAAACCTGCAGGCCATAAAGCCAGGGGAGAAAAGCTGTGTCTTGGACACACAGAGGGACACAGAAACTGAGAGCCGCTGGGATGACTACAGCCCCAGGGTAAGCACTATTGACTGACCAGGTCCAGTAGGAAATTCAGGGCAGATTCAGTAATGACACATAAAAATATGAGTTGGAAAGTGAAATAGGTATAAAAGTAACTCACTATCTCTTCCCCATATCCGATAGGGTCTAACACTGCAGATAAGGAAGCAGTCATTCAAAACCAACAGGAATTATTTTTGGACTTGTATCTGTATCTTTTTTCCTTCATTTTTTTTTTTTTGAGATTTGAGGTTTTAAATTTTTTTTCTTTATTTGCTGTTTGTTTTCCTTTATTTTCTTTTTCTTATATTTTCTGTTATTTTGTCTGATTATGTTCAGTTCCTTTTAGTCCTTAATAGGATACTTTATCTCATTTTTATCACTTCCCTCTTCTTTATTTTTCAATTTTTTCCTATTATTTTCCTCTTCCCCACTCCTTGCACTTTATGACTAAGCTTTATTAATCTTTAGATATTTAGTTGACTCTATGCTATTATTCTTAAATTCTTTTCAATTGTTACTGGTGGTATAGTCGCATTTAGTAAATATTTACTGTATATCAACTTTTGTTTCATGTCTATATTATAATTACAGATCTCTTTTCTACAGTTAAGAGCGATATGGCGGTAGCTTTTACTGGTTTTTATGATATGTCAATATCCAGTTTATCTCTAACTGTATTATTGTTACTGATTTTCTTGCTATATACAGAGTGGCATGGTTGTTTCTGTTAACTGGTTTTGTACTGTATGCCAATATCTTGTTTTTGTGTCATCATCCATATTGTGGTTCATTTCCAGAAAACTTAGTGCTGTGCTAATTACACTGCTTTCTCCGCCCTCCAAGTTAACAAAGTGAGGCAGACCTTGTGGCAGAGGTGAAGATGTATAGTTAGCCATCCTCAGCGTGCATCACAGGAAAGCAGACTTTAACCAAGGAGATCTCCATTCTAGCAACAAAGTCTTTCCATGAGAAAAGAAGACAACAAAATGCTCCCAGAACTTTCCAAGTCCCCTAGTGCTGAACCACTGGGCATCAATAGGGAGGAAATCAAAAGCCAAAAATGATGAAAAAAGCAGAATAATAAGGTGTTCAGCAAGCTGAAAGATTCTGTGAGCTTACAGAAAACATGAATAAAAAGCTAGCTGAGCTAAACAAAATTATAAAAGAATTAGAGTCCATGAAACATACCACAAAGGAATTTAGGAGATAAAAAAAATTCAGTTGAAAGTACAGGCACCAGAAGTGACCAGTGTGAGGACAGAGTATCAGAATTAGAAGGTAAGGCTTGGGGCTGGGGATTTAGCTCAGTGGCATAAGCACCTGCCTTGCAAGTGTGTGGTGGTAAGTTCAATCCCCAGTACTGATAAAAATAAAAAATAAAATAAAAAAAGAAGGCTGAAGCAGGTAAGGCTGAAGCAGGAGGCTATATTCAGGGATACACTTAAAATGAGAGGACGTGAAAAAAGGACCCAACAATTTCTGCATGATGCAAAGAAAACTAAGATTAATTGGGAAAAAATGAGAAAGCAGCACAAATAGTATTAAAAACCTGTTTATAGAAATGATTCTAGTAACATTCCAAGTATAGGGAAAAAATAATCAAGGCATATAGATCCCCAAATAGTCACCATCAGAAAAGAAATTCTCCATAACATTTCATACTCATTCTCTGAGTGTCTTAAAAGCTATCAGAGAAAACTAACAGATCACTTATTAAGATATACTCATTGAAATTACATCAGGGTTCTCAACACAAACCTTAAAGGCCAGGAGAATTTGCACCAAAATGTTTTAAGCACTGAAAGAAAACAATGTCCAACCCAGCCTCATATTTCCTGCAAAACTGTATTTCAAAATTGATGGATAAATAAGATTTTTCCATGGCAAAGAACATCTTACAATATTCATGGCCTGCCAGGGATTTAGCTCAATGGCATAAGCACCTACCTGGCAAGGGTTAGGTCATGAGTTCAATCCCCAGTACAAAAAGAAAAGAAAAGAAATTCATGGCCACCAAACTAGCACTGAAAAAATTCTCTAAGATATCCAAAAAAGAGACAATGAAGACCATAGTGTAAAACAAAACGAATGAAATAAATACAACAGGTAGGGTTAACAGTTAAGCGTAAGGCAGAAAAAATAGCAACTGGAAAATAATGCAATGACAGGAATAAGTCATTACCTTTCAATAATTATCAGTGTGAATGATCTCAACTCCCCAATCAAAGTCAGAGATTGGTAACTGCATCAAAAGACAAAACCCAATGGTATGTTGTATACAAGAAATAAATTTCATTAAAACAGAAATTCATAGGTCAAAAATCAAAGGACCTAAAACAGTATCCCATGCAATGGGAGCCCCAAATTAAGCAGAAGTAGCTACTTTATTTTCAGATAAAGTGGATTTGTAGCTAGAACTTATCCTACTAGGCAAAGGAGGTCATTACATACTGGTTAAAGGTACAATTCAACAGGAAGATAGATAGATAGATAGATAGATAGATAGATAGATAGATAGAGATATACCTAAGACTGGCACATCCAACTTCATAAAAACTACTAAACATAAAGATGTATATAAGCCTCAAAATAATTATAATAGGGGACCTCAATACTCCACTACCACAAAAACTCAGATCACCTAGCAAAAATCAACAAAGAAATATCAGAACCATGTCTTCAAACAAATGGACTTGAAAGTTCTCTATAGAGTGTCTGCCCAACAGCAGCAGAATACACTTTCTGCTTAAAAGCACATACAGCAGTCTCCAAATTAAGCCACATACTAGTCCATAAATCACACTTAAGTAAACACAAGAGAGTCAGAGCCAAGTATGGCGGTGCACACTTGTAATTCCAGCACTTTGGAAGCTGAACCAGGAAGATCACTGTGAATTCAAGGCCAAAGTGGGCTACATGATGAGTTCAGGGCCAGCTGGGATTGCATGGCAAGACCTGATCTCAAAAAGAAAATAAACAAAACCAACAATACATAAATAAATAAAAGTTATCCCATGTATATTATCAAATGATAATGCAACAAAACTAGAAATCAATAGCAAAACAAACCACAGAATTATGCAAACATATGGAAATTAAACATGCACTCTTTAATAATCAATGGATTGAAGAAAAAATTAAGGAAGAAACTAGACAATTACTAGAATCAAACAATAATGCCAGTAAATCACACCAGAACCTATGAAACATGGTGAAAGCAGCCCTTAAAGGGAAGTTTGTAGCTTTGAATGCTCTAACAGAAGAACAAGAAGTCCAAACAAATCATCTAATTGTGTACTTCAAGGTTCTAGCAAACCAAGAACAACGCAAATCCAAAGCTAGTACAAAGAAGAAAATTATGAAGATCAGGCATAAATTAATAAAATGGAGACTAAAACACCACAGTAGCAAGGATTCAATGAATCAAAGACCTTGTTCTTCAAGGTTGTTTATTCTTCAAAAGAATAAACAAAATAGACAAACCCTTAGCCAATTTACAAAATGAAAGAGAGAAAGCAAGCAGGCAAGCAAGCTGGATGCGGTGGTGCATGCCTGTGATCCTAGCACTTGGGAGGCTAAGCAAGAGGATCTCCGTGAGTTTGAGGTCAGCGTGGACTACATAATGAGTTCAAGGGTAGCCTGAACTGCATAGTGAGACTCTGTCCCAAAAAAAAGGTTGAGGGGAGACCCAAATCCATGTAATTAGAAATGAAAAAGATAAAATCACAAAGGTTACCACAGAAATCCAGAAGATTATTAGTAACTACTTTGAAAAACTGTGCTCCAGTGAATTGGATAGATTCCTAGATGCACGTGAATTGTCAAACTGAACCAAAAAGATAAAAACTCTGAATAGTCCAACAACAAAAAATGAAGGGGGGTGGGGATTTATCTCAGTAGTGTAAGCGCCTGGCTGGCAAGCACAAGGTTGTGAGTTCAATGCCCGGTGCAAAACAAAAAAAAAAAAAAAGATGAGCATTACTTTTATTTTATTATTTTATTTTATTTTATTTTGTGGTACCAGGGATCAAACTCACGATCTTACACTTGCTAGGCAAACACTTACACCACTAAGCTAAATCCCCAGCCCTGAACATCACTTTTAAAAAACCCACCAAGCCTAAGGCCTGGTGAATTCACCATTGAATTCTACAAGAACTTCAGGGAAAATGTAGTGCCAATATTCCTCAAACTCTAATGAAATCAAAAGGAAAGTCAGTATTCTTAAAGTCATTACTGGAAGGAAACATCACCCTGATTGAAAAATCAGACAACGACTCACCCAAAATGAAAACTACTGGCCAATCTCATTAATGAACATACATGCAAAAATTGTCAATAAGATTCTGGCAAACAATGCAACAGGTCATCAAAAATATCACACATTGCAATCAAGTAGGCTTCATACTAAGGATAAAAGTATGACTCAACATATGCAAATCCATAAATATAATACACCACATAGACAGAAATAAGGACAAAAGCCATACGGCCATCTCAATAGATGCAGAAAAATCCAACATCCATTCATAATTTTTAAAAATGGAGACATTTGGGAAGATAACGAAGCAGTAAACAGCAGAGAAAACAGCCTCTCTGAGAGTGACTGTTCAAATGATGGAATATAGCATCATGAGGAAGACAAGAAGGAAGGAAGTGGGTCCTTTGAACCCAGGAAGAATCAGAAGTGCAAATCAAAGCCCACAGAGAGTGAAAAGAAAAACTTCAAGGAAGAAGAAAGCAATAGCCAGTGTCACCTTCACCCTGAGAAGGGACTCACTGCAAGAGGAGTTGTTCAAACCTGGGGACACACAGTCACTGTGATGGTGACAGCTGGCAACCCTGGAGGCCTCTGCAGAGAAATACAGCAGTGGAGGGGAGCAGTGGACTTGGAGGACTGCACTAGCTGGTAGTGAGTACAGAGGACATAGTCCTGGGGAGAGAGTGATTAACTGGGAGCCACTTTGGAGAGAGGCCAGCTGAGCTCAGAACCAGAACTGCTGCTGCTGGCAGGGTCTAGCAGCTCTCAGCTGGATGCAGACCCATGGAAACTGCATTGGACTGCAGTGAGCCAAGTAAGTCTGGTCTCAGGGCAGGCCTGCTGAGATTATCCACTACTCCACCATAAAACAACTGCTGGTTTGTTGGGATAGATCAGCATGATTTTGGACTCTGTCTCCACAGTTTGTGAAACCAGAAAGAATCCTGGAAACAGACTATTTGTTTTTCTTTCACTTTCTCATTTTTTTTAATTTTTTTCTTTTCTCTTTCTCCTTCACTGTTTTCATATGAGTGTCAAAGTGGTTTCTAACCCCTTTGTGGGTGTGGTTCTGTTCTGTTCTTCCTTTTACCTCTTCCATCTCTCTTTTCCTTCAGTCTACTGTGCCAGTTTTCCCAAGTCGGTGTGAGCTCCTCTTGTCCTCCAACCTTACTTTTCATCTATTGCTCTTCTTCCAATTCCAATTTTCTCCTTAATTCATTTTAAATCTTAACACTTGAGGGCAAAACTGACACATTACAGACTTATATATTGCATACAATTATCTGGTTTGCTTTACATTTTGTTATACAGTCACAAATCTAGTTCATACAGTTAAAAGTTGCAAACTAAGGGTTAGCTCAGTTTGTTGTTTTCTAAGCTGTGTTTGGTGTTATTGCCACTATAGCCAAAATTGTCATAATTGTTCCAAACAGCTGTTGGTCCTGGTATTCCATGACTGACATTAACGAAGGGTCACAGAAACACAGTGGCACAATGTCAAAGAACCAGGGACTAGGCCAAACAAGCAACAACTTCTCATCTCTAACAAACTGAAGAGGTAAGATCTTCCAACAGACTCAAAACTCTAAAGCCAGCTATACATGGAAGATACCTCAGAGAAGTAATCATTACCTAAGAGTCCTAACTACTACCAATAGAGTAATCCATCATAGGCAACTTGCAAGCATCACTCCAAGAATTAAACTAAAAAAACAGAGAAAATAAAATGAGAAGACACTTAAGCAAAATGCAACCCCAGACATGCAGTTTACAAAAGGCAAATCCAGGGGGCAATGAAAGTTCCCCACCAAGTGTCTCTGAAGTGGAAACTACAAAGTGGCTGAATGAGGCTCTGGAAAAAATAAAATCAGAAATAATCTCTCAAATAACTACAGAGCTGTAATAAGGAGTATAGCTTCATGAATCCCAACAGAAGGAATTCTCCAGGGAAGGCAAATAACTAGGAGGGGAAAAAGGAGGGAGATAATAACAGGAAAATAACATGGCAAAATACACACCATGCTTAGCGATGTTAGAGCAGACAGGAACAAAAAAAAAATGACACGCTTAAGAAAATTATGGAAGCTCAGCATAGGAAAGAAATGGAATTCATGAAGCAGATTCAAACAGATATCCAGGAGCATAAAAACTCCACTGAAAGTACTTGAAACAGATTAGGCCAATGTGAGGACAGGATCTCAGATACTGAAGACAGGCTTGCAGTTGCAACTAGGAAAAGAACAATTTCTCAAAAATAGCAAGAGCTCATGAGAAATCAATCCAGCAGCTGCTAGATGAGATAAAGAAGAATAACTTAAGATTAATTGGAGTCAATGAATAAGCAAGAGATACCACAAAAAACATTAAAAGCATCTTCACAGACATCATGACAGAAAACTTTCCTGGTAGAGAAAAAGAATTTGAGATGCAGATAAATGAGACACATAGAACTCCAATTAGCAATGATCCAAAAAAAATCTATAGCCAGGCATATCAAAAAGATTCCAGAAATTCAACGTAAGAATAGAATTCTAAAACCTGTTAGAGAAAAGAAGCAAATTCTCTATAAAGGAAAGCCCCACAGAATTACAGCTGACTTCTTAGCACAAACTCTCAAGTCAAGGAAAGCTTGGAATGAAGTACTCCAAGTTCTAAATAAAAACAACCTTCAACTCAGATTGATGTACCCTGCAAAACTATCTTTCAAAATTGATGGAAAAATAAAATACTTGCATGACAAAGAACATCTGAGGAAATTTATGATCACCAAACCAGCACTCCAAAATGATCTGAAGAATATTCTAGAAAAAGATAATAAGGACTACAGCTTCATGAATCCCAACAGAAGGAATTCTCCAGGAAAGGCAAACAACTAGAGAGAGGAGAAAAAGGCAGGAGATAACAACAGGAAAATAACATGGCAAGTATAAGTCAATACATTTCAGTTATAACCATCAATGTTAATGATCTCAATTCACCAATCAAAAGACATAGACTTGCAGAATGGATCAAGAAACAAAATCCAACAATATGCTGCATACAAGAAACACATTTAATTAAAAAATTCATAGATTGAAAGTCAAAGGATGGAAAACAACACTCTATGCAACAAGAAACCAGAAAAAAAATCAGGAGTATCTATTCTATTTGCAAAGTGATTAAGCGAGAGACTGATTAAGAGAGAGAAAGAAGGTTACTACATCCTCATAAAGAAAACAATCCAAGAGGAAGAGATAATAATCATAAATATGCAACAAATACCAGTGCACTCAACTATATAAAACAATTACTAATGGACATGAAAAATTAAATAAGCCTTAATACAGTTGTATTAGGAGACCTCAATACGCCACTGTCACAGACAGATCAACTGGACAAAAAACCAATAATGAAATAGTAGAACTAAATGAAACTTTTGAGCAAATGGACTTAGTAGATGTCTATGGAGTGAGCCACTCTACAACATCATATAAGACATTCTTCTCAGCTCCACACATTACATTCTTCAAAATAGACCATATACCGGCTCATAGAACATGCTTAAGTAAATGCAAAGGAATTCAAATTATCCCGTGGATATTATCAGACCACAGTGCAATTAAATTGGAAATCCATGCCAAAGGAAACCACAAGAACTTCATAAACACACAGAAATTAAATAACACCCTCCTGAACAACCAATGGGTCACAGATGAAATTAAAGAAATTCGTT
Organism: Dolichotis patagonum; assembly: GCA_004027295.1. Lineage (NCBI taxonomy): Eukaryota > Metazoa > Chordata > Mammalia > Rodentia > Caviidae > Dolichotis > Dolichotis patagonum. The sequence goes on along the minus strand of PVJX010006414.1, from coordinate 1,915 downwards.
TTTACAGTTGAATGATAACAACAATATAATATACCGTAACTTGTGGGACACAATGAAAGCAGTCTTAAGAAGGAAATTTACAGCAGTAAGTACCCATATCAGAAAAACAGAGCAAGCACATATAAACAACTTACTGTTGAACCTCAAACTTTTAGAAAAAGAAGAGTAGGCTAAACTAAAAGCTCATACAAGGGAGAAATTATAATGATCAGAGCAGAAATTAACACACTAGAGACCAAAAAAGGAAAAAACACAAAAATAAATGAATTGAAGAGTCAGTTCTTTGACAGATTAAATAAAATTGACAAACCCCTAGCCAACCTTATCCAAAAAAGGAAATAAAAGACTCAAATCCATGCAATTAGGAATAAAAAGGGTGAAATCACAGCAGACCCTGCAGAAATCCAGAAAACTGTCTATACCTACTTTGTAAACTTGTATGTATTCTAATGAGATGGAAAATATGGAAGAAATGGACAGATTCCTAGATACATATGAATTACCAAAGATGAATCAAGAAGATATAAAAATCCTAACCCGATATCAATAAATGAAATTGAAGATATAATTAAAAATCTATCAACAAAGAAAAGCCCAGGCATTGATGGACTCACTACTGAATTCTACAAGAAATTTAGAGAAGACCTAACACCACTACTCCTCAAGCTCTTTAATGAAATTGAACGGGAAGCAATACTTTCCAAATTCATTCCTAGAAGCAAGCATTACCCTGATACGGAAACCAGAGAAGGACCTAAATAAAGAGAATTGCAGACCAATTTTCCTAGTGAACATTGATGCAAAAGTCCTCAGTAAAATGCTGACGGACAGACTGCAGCAAATCAAGATTGTACACCATGATCAAGTGGGATTCATCCCCAGGATGCAGAGACGGCTCAACATACATAAATCCATAAATGTAATATACCATATTAACAGAGCCAAGGACAAAAATCATATGATTGTCTCAATAGATGCACAAAAAGCTTTTGACAAAGTCCAGCCCCCATTCATGATAAGAAGCCTACAGAAAATTGGAATAGATGGTCTTATCTCAATCTGATAAAGGACATCTACAACAAACCAACAGCCAGCATCATACCATATGAACAAAAACTGAAAGCTGTCTCCACTCCTATTCAACATAGTCCTGGAATCTTTAGCTAGAGCAACTAGACAACAGGAAGAAATAAAAGGAATAAATATAGGAACAGAGGAAGTTATACTATTGTTATTTGCAGATGACATGATACTCTACCTATATGACCCCCAAAGACTCCATCAAAAGCTTACTAGATTTAATAAGCAAATTCCATAACGTAGCTGGTTGCAAAGTCAACACTCAAATATCAATAGCCTTCCTGTACACGAAAAACAAACTCACTGAGAGAGAAATCAGGGAAACAATACCTTTTATGAGAGCATCCAGAAAATGAAGTACCTTGGAATTAAACTAACAAAGATGTAAAAGATCTCTACATTGCTGAAAATTTAGCTCAGTAGCATAAGTGCTTGCCTGGCAAGAGTGAAGTTATGGGTTCAATCTCCAATCTCCAAAAAAAGGAGACCTCTATATTGCAAACTACAGTACTCTGAAAAAGAAAAAAGACCTCTATATTGAAAACTACAGGGCAAGCCGCGGCCACCCCAGGGCGGGGAAGCCAGAAGCAAGAGCTTCTCCTGAGATCCTCACCATGCTGGAACTTAGGGCGCCTAGCCAACAAGTATGCAGCCTGCCGCCCTGGAAAGTGACTGTGGTCTGGGGAGCTGCGGCCACCCCAGGGCAGGGAAACCAGAAGCAAGAGCGTCTCCTGAGATCCGCGCCATGCTGGAACTTAGGGGACCGAGCCAACCAGTAAGCAGCCTGCTGCCCTGGTAAGTGACTGTGGTCTGGGGAGCTGCGGCCACCCCAGGG